>JAKOPK010000409.1:0-23856 GCA_024195185.1 Coniferiporia weirii
AACAAAAAAAGAGGAGGGAAAAAGAAAAAAAAAAAAAAAAAAATGGGGGTTCCTGGATTAGCAAAAGGTGTGGGGGGGCGGGGTCATCAGAGAGGGCTGGGAGTAAGGAGTGGATTGCCACCAAAGACCACACAGCATTCCACTGTAGCACGCGTAGTTGTGCACTCATAACTCCATCTCAACTGCAAAACGCTTGCGGATGCGTACCACCACCTCAACAGCCTCTTCAACCGGATTGGCCTCAATATCGAAGCTGCCAAAACCGAGGCCCTCCACTTCCACCCACCCTGTCGCAAACTCGGCTACCATGGCTGGGATACGATGGGAATCCAAATCGACCCAAATACTCTGATCCACCCCTCCATCCCCCTCCACTGGCTGGGGATCTGGTGGGATCCAGGTCTCTCCTTCAAACCCCACGTGGAGCGTATGCGCTCCAAAGGTCTCTCCACACTCGCCACCTTACGCATCCTTGGCAACACCGAATGCGGCATCTCGGCCCTCCACCTCTGGCTACTGTACTTGGTGTGCGTGCACACTGTGCTTGCATGGGGTGCACCTGTCTTGTTACATTTTTCCTTGCACTCTCCACCGACTCCTACCCCCATATGCCTCTAGTACATTCCATGACCTCATTGTGCTTACTGATCATGTACCATGCTCAGTCATTCCCTTCCATGCGCTTCCACCATGTTCTACTGCATCTCCACCAACTCACCTTCCACTCTGTTCCACTACATTCCATAGGTCTATATAAGCTGTACTTCGCAGAGCATGTAGCCTTAAGCTTATGCTCTTTGTTCTTACAAGCTCATTTGCCCACCCTCGAGTCCAGCATGCCCTCTGTCGTAACCCGACTCTCCACCGGCATGTCTACTGTATGCACCTCTCTAAGTACATTGTCGTAACTATCTTCATTGTACATCTTATCCAAATCCACCACTGACTCCGTCTATGATGCATCTGTAACCCGGAACCCTCTTCGAACCGTTGAGCTTAACACTAGCATAAGCTTTCTTTTTTTGTGTTGATGTACTATCGTCTCAACACCACCCATCTACCAAACTGTCGCAACCACAGATTCCCCAACCTACCACACAACCCACTGCCACCACCTGGAGTGACGCAGCTAAAGTATTTTACAATAAACACCCCACAGACACATCTAAATTTCAATACTCCTTGTGGCTGTACGACGAACAGCTACGCACGTGGGGCTGGCATAAACTTGACGACCAGAATGAAGCCCACAATACCTTCAGACAGAATGTTCCAAACTACCGCAACATCTTCCCGTACACTAAAACCCCCCCACCACCACCTCTGATGACTACTACCACTAAAGAAATAAACCTCGCCAAGCCAAACAAGTTTGACGGCACTAGAGAGTATGCCCGCCGATTCCTCTCCAGCTGTGAAACCTACCTTTGTGTCAACAAACACATCTACGACACCGACAAACTAAAAATCAATTTCATCCTCTCCTTCATGCAAACGCGAACAGCAGGGGACTGGGCCATTAATCGCGAATCCCTAGCATCAGCATATGCTGTCGACTCTAAGGGCAACAAACTTTCTACCATTGTAGGATACAGAACTTGGGATGACTTCGTCAAAGACTTCAAAACTACCTTCATCACCACAGACGATACCAACGAAGCCCAGCAAGCCTTAATCAAACTTAAACAAACAGGCATGGCCGACGATTTTAATAATCAGTTTCAATCCCTCGCCACGCACCCCGGCATTTCAAGCCCCGAAGCACTCATTGCCCTTTACCAAGCAGGACTCACACTGGGACTCCTTAAAACCATCTACAACCGAGATACCATGCCAGCCACAATTAACGACTGGTACAAAGCCGCTTCCCACAGTGACAACATCTATCGATGCCTCCGAGCCATCCAAGGACCCACCCTGCCTACCCAGCAACTGAACCGCTTTCGAAAGTTTTCCAGTAACAACTCCCGCCCTACCAATTACAATTCTCTGGGCGCCACCCCCAACCCTAACCGCCCACCGCACCTCACCCCTGAGGAACACGACAAATGCTTCAAAGAAGGATGCTGCCTTGCCTGCCGGGAAAAAGGGCACAACTCTTGTGACTGCACCAAATACTCAAGCAACAACACACACACAATTTGCACCACTGAACAAACCCCAAACAATGAATCACCCATTCAAACTGCAGAACCCAACCCTCCCACACCCAACGACGTAGCACTACAAATCTGACAGCTCATCAACTCACTGAAAGACGAGGAGAAAGAGGAATTGTTTAATACCATGGATAAACAGGATTTTTAAAGTGGAAGCCCAGACAGACGCTGAGTCTTCCCATACATGTATCTCCCATTGTATTATCCGACTCTTCTTTACCCACAATGAAGATCCCTATTACAATAATCGTACATGACCAAAACGTCTCCACCAATGCCCTCATCGACTCCAGGGCTGAAGGAAAGTTTATCAACACAAGATTTGTAATTAAACATTGTATCCCCACCAAACCCCTTAAACAACCCATACAAGTCCGAAATGTCGACGGAACACCCAACCAACATGGTACCATTACCCGATACACCTGGAGGTTAATCAAGATCGGCGGATGATCCATCACAACCACCTTCCTTGTAACTTCTCTTGGCAAGGAAGATGTAATTCTAGGACTTCCATGGTTAAAACGCCATAACCCCACAATAGACTGGACCGCCAGCACAATATCCATCAATAAGGTTACCACGGCCACCACTCTCGCCAGAGAACACATGAAACCCACCCAGCCACTCGAACTCATGATCCCATCTCAATATCACAACTATCTTCACATCTTCCAAAAGAAAGCCGCAGAACGCTTCCCTATCACCCAACCATATGACCATGCCATCGACCTCAAACCGGACTTCATCCATAGAGACTGTAAACTTTATCCGTTATCCCCAAAAGAACAGCTCGCACTAGACCAATTCCTCGAGGATAACCTCCACAAAGGTTATATACGACCATCCAAATCCCCAATGGCATCTCCATTCTTCTTCATAGGAAAGAAAGACAACGAACTATGTGTGTGCCAGGACTACCGCGCACTCAACGAAGGCACCATCAAAAATGCTTATCCGTTACCACTCATTAATGAACTTATGGACAAGCTTAAAGGAGCAAAATACTTCACCAAACTCGACCTGAGATCCGGATATAATAATATTCATATCAAGGATGGGGACCAATGGAAAGCGGCCTTCAAAACCCCACGAGGACTATTTGAGCCAACCGTCATGTTCTTTGGACTCTGCAACTCCCCAGCAGCCTTCCAAGCGTTTATGGATGACACCTTCCACATTGTCATCATTGAAGATAAAGTCCTAATCTACATGGACAATATCTTCATCTTTGCTAGCACTCTCCAAGAACTCCATAGAAAAACCCAACGAGTCCTCAACATATGCAACAAGAATGACCTCTACTGTAAACCAGAGAAATGTCTTTTCACAGTTCGAGAAGCCGAGTTCCTCGGCATGATTATCACCCCAAACAATATCAACATGGATCCCGTCAAACTTGCAGGAATATCCGAATGGCCCACACCCAAGACCGTCAAACAACTTCGCAGCTTCATGGGGTTTTGTAATTACTATCAATGCTTTATCCCTAACTTCTCTCAAACTGTCTACCTACTCAACAAACTCACACGTACCAATGAAACTTGGACATGGACCCCGGAACGAGATGCAGCCTTTCTAAAGCTTAAAACTCTTTTCCTAGTCAAACCCGCATTACTCATTCCAGATCCTTCCAAACTGTTCATTCTGGAAACAGATGCTTCAAAAGTCGCTACCAGAGCTGTCTTATACCAAACCAATTCCAATGGCGATCTTCAACCATGTGGGTTTATTTCACAAACGCTCGGACCAGCCCAACAACGCTATGAAGTCTATGATTGCGAACTTCTAGGCATCATTAGGGGACTTGAAGCATGGCGCCACTACCTACTTGGAAACCCCCACACCACCATTATCTGGTGTGATCACAAAAACCTTTCCTACTTCCGCTCAGACCGCCGCCTATCTCCTTGACAATCATGGTGGAACCTGTATATATCCCAATTTGATTACTCCATCACACATAGACCCGGAACGTCTATACCTGGTGCAGATGCTGTTAAGGTCAACGGATCGGAGAGCCGTCCGGGTTACGGATGCGTCGTAGACGAAGTTGTTGGTGGGATACGATGAGGTGGGTGACGAAGATGGTGACGATGATGTACTTGGAAAGTCGCATACGGCAGGCGTGTCGGTATTGGGTCGGGTTACAACGGAGGGCACGCAGGGCTCAAGGGTGAGCAAATGAGCTTGTAAGAACAAAGAGCATAAGCTTAAGGCTATATGCTCGACGAGGTACAGCTTATATAGACCTATGGAATATGGGGGAATGAGGTGGAACGTGTTAGGGGTGAGGAGTTAGTAGAACATGGAGGAAGCGCATGGAAGGGATGACTGAGCATGGTACATGATCAGTAAGCGCAACAGGATCATAGAACGTACTAGAGGCATATGGGGTTAGGAGTCGGTGGAGAGTGCAAGGAAAAATGTAACAGATGCTCTCTCTCGACATGCCGATCATGGTGAAGAACCCAATGAAGAATGCACCATGTTACCTGAAACCCTATTCATTGGCAAAATCAATACCGACCTCTACACTCGCATCCAAATGGCGCAAGAAACAGACACTTTCACCACCACCATCCGAAACGTGAAACATCTCAAAATACCATCCCCCTTTCGATTTTCGCTCGATGACTGGACTACAGACTCAGGCCTTCTCCGATACCAAAAACGAGTCTATATCCCAGATCATGTAAATATCAAATGCGAAATTCTCCAGATGTTCCACAACCTCCCTTCATTTGGCCACCTGGGACTCTTCAAAACTGCGCAATTAATCTGCCAACACTATTGGTGGCCAGGACTCACAGTGTTCATAAAAAACTACATGGGAGGATGCGCCCTATGTCAACAAATGAAAATAAACACACATCCAACTAAACCACCACTAATACCAATACCTGCCAATCCCACTATAATACCATTCCAATTGGTTTCAATGGACTTCATAACCAATTTACCCCTTTCGAATCACTAGGATTCCATCATGGTCATCGTAGATCACGACTCTTCCAAAGGAATTGTCCTCATCCCATGCACTAAAACCCTTGATGCCCTTGGCACTGCCAAACTTTACCATGACCATGTTTACCGATGCTTTGGACTACCTAAATGTATCATTTCTGACCGAGGACCCCAATTTGCCTCCCAAGTTTTCCAAACACTATGCACATGACTTGGCATCAAATCAAAGTTATCCACAGCCTATCACCCTCAAACTGATGGACAAACAGAATGCACAAACCAAGAAGTAGAAGCCTATCTCCGAATCTACTGTGGAACATCACCACATACTTGGACCGACTTGCTTACTGACCTCGAATTCTCACACAACATCCAAACCCATTCAGTCACCAAAACCTCGCCATTTAACATCATCCTCGGATATGATCCAATTCCAATTCCACCGGTGATAGAAGACACCGACATCCCCTCTCTCTCCCTCCGATTACGCCTCCTATCCTCAATACGAAAAGAAGCCCTCGCAGCACACAACCTAGCCTGCACCCATATGGCGTGACATGGCACCCATGGCTTCCGACCATTCAAACTTGGTGACAAAGTCTGGCTAGAAGCAACCAATTTACACTTCCCAAACAGATCCCATAAACTAGCCCCTAAACGGGAAGGCCCTTTTCCCATCATCCAAGTCCTATCCCCCCTTAACTACCAACTCCAGCTTCCAACTGCATGGAAAATACACCCCATATTCCACACATCACTCCTATCCGCTTACACAGAGACCGACACCCACGGACCACCATTCACTCAACCACCCCCTGACCAAATCGAAGGTCACCAGGAATTTGAAATCGAAGCCATAGTTTCCCACAAGGGGAACGGAAACCAATGCCACTTCCTAGTCAAATGGACCAGGTACCCATCTTCCGAAAACCAATGGCTACCTGAGACCGCACTATCACATGCCACAAAAACCCTTGAGATGTATAAAAACAACAAAAACTTGTAGATCGATCCTCCAGCAAACCAGCTACATGACTACCCCCCCAACCGAATGCCCATCCCACCAACACACCCAAATGCAGACCTCACCACCCAACCCACCCTCTACATCAACACCAACCACCACCTCTGGTATCTGGCTATCGTCATACCTGGAGGACTTTTTGTTCTCATATCCATCGTCTACTGTTTCTTTCCCACCTGCCACTCCATTGTCAACACCACCACCAACTGCCTCAACTACGGTTACGTCAATCCCCGAGCCCACCTCCAACAGACCAACCATCACACCACCTGCAGTCAATACCACTCTCGATGTGCAAATGTCCAACAACCGTACCCCACGCTTGGCTCCATGCACCCGCTGACACTGCCATTCCTCAACTCCACCCCCAACCCTGGCAATGGCTTCCGCAACCCAATCTTCCTGGGGGAACCCTCACGGAACCTGGTCGAGGACAACGCTCTCCCCCCGTACGCTCCTCCAACATATCCTCCCCCAAGCCGCCCTCCACACCGAGGTAGACCGGGCCCTCTGACAACACCCCCATCTCAACCTGGTCAACACAAACCACAACAACCTTCTCTTTGCTGAGAACCTCCAGACCTCCATCTGGCACATGCAAGAACGGGCCTCCGAACTAGATGAGCAGTTAAACCGAGTGCAAACTGAACTGACTCTCTTTCGGGACGCAGCGTACCACACGCTCATCATTGAGGACATCCACACGGCAATCATGCACCTCCACCTGCACGCCCACCTTGTCCCAGTCGTCCACAATGCACCGACACCCCCCGTCCCAACCCGACCGGCCTCCCCTGCAAACCCAACTGGCAACTTCGACACAGCCACGGTCAATCCCAGGGGGGAGTCTAACGCACTTGTCGTCAGTGTTGAACACCGCCCCGGACCTACCTTCGTGCGTCGGCGCCACCCTCCTGCGGCACACCACTGCAACACATGCAACTCCCACAATCACAACACGCTGGACTGTGCCGAGTATATTTGTTCGGGTTGCAACATCTCCGCTCCCAGCCACCGCTACTGCAACTGCCCTCTTCACCCCACCTGACAACCGCCACTCCCCATCCAACCCTCGCCAATGTCACCCGTCCCCTCACCCTCATCCACAGGCATGCCCCTCCCCGCCTATACCCAAATGGTCCCGACACCTACACAACAACTCCCACTAACCAACTCCCACTGGGGACCTGATGGAGTACGATGGAGTGTGTATGTCGACGATGACCACCAACCAGCATGGCAACCCCATCCCACAACCGCAGCAGTGCGAATTCACACCGACTTTGGAGGCCCCACCTTCGTTCAAGAAGTTGAGGAAATGGACGAGGACGAAAGCGACCCGGAGGCCCAGGACCACTCTAACTGAGTGGTGACCCGGTCCGAAAAGACCCTAAACTACCTACTCCTGGGCATGACCTTAAAAGGCCCAAATAGTGCGCAATTCACTTTTTCTTCCACTTCTGCGCCCATTTCTTCCTCCTCTACCACGCCCACTTTTCTTTCCACTTGCTATCACCCAGAACCGACTCAGTAGTATGTACAACCCTTCCTATACCTGCTGTCCCAACTACCTGGCACTATTGGTCTTTATTTGACCCTATTGGGATATTATGACTCACAGATTACATGTAGATGGACTTCTATAACCCATTCCTCAACCCTTTCCATTTTTTAGTTTATATGGGTTCGAGCTAGGTATGGCAATGGGTTTGCGATTTTATCAATACACCCCCCCATGTCACCATGTACTACACCTCCTGACCTACACTCTGATATGAAGTCCCATGTCATCTTACCTTACAGCTGTTTAATTCTCCCTTATCTTCTTCTTCCATTCCTTTTATCTCTTCCCCTACCCTATCTTCTCCATTTACTCACTGCGCTTGCTATCTTTTCCTCCAAGCCCGTAAGCTTTTCCTTTCCCTTCGACCAACTCCTTCACCTTCTTTCCCTCTTTTTCTCTTATAAAATTAACAAATTCGGTGATTTGTCGAGGCTAACGGAGAGGCAGTGTTACATTTTTCCTTGCACTCTCCACCGACTCCTACCCCCATATGCCTCTAGTACATTCCATGACCTCATTGCGCTTACTGATCATGTACCATGCTCAGTCATTCCCTTCCATGCGCTTCCACCATGTTCTACTGCATCTCCACCAACTCACCTTCCACTCTGTTCCACTACATTCCATAGGTCTATATAAGCTGTACTTCGCAGAGCATGTAGCCTTAAGCTTATGCTCTTTGTTCTTACAAGCTCATTTGCCCACCCTTGAGTCCAGTGTGCCCTCCATCGTAACCCGACTCTCCACTGGCACATCTACTGTATGCGCCTCTCTAAGTACATCGTCGTAACTATCTTTGTTGTACATCTTATCCAAATCCACCACCGACTCCGTCTACAACGCATCCGTAACCTGGAACCCTCTTTGAACCATTGAGCTTAACATGTCTGGTACCATGGCCAGTCCCAGAAAACCCTTGTGAACTGTCTGCAGGCTGTTCAAAACACTGCCTGCCAGTGGATTCTTGGTGTCTATAAGGGCACATCTCCCTTTTCTACAAACTTTCTATGCTCCCTCCCCCCCTTTTTTGCTTACTTCAAGTATTTAAAAACTAACCATGCCCTGCGCCTCTGGCACACCCCCCACTCCATCGGCTGCCACCATTACTTGCCGCGTGCTAACATCCCCTTCTCCCTTTCTCTGCAGGCCCGTGTCCCTCATGTCCAACAGGTCCCAGCGTACACGCACCCCCCTTGGATTGACCCCCTCACCTTCGGGCAAAGTCGGATCAGCTTCTCTGTCCCCCCAGTGCCGGTTCCCTCCGAGGTCCGGATGGACTTTGTCCATCAAGCTTGGGAACTCTGCACACCCACCACCATCCAGGTCTTCACTGACAGCTCTCGTCTAGGCCAGAAGGCTGGATCTGCTATCGTCGCCATGAGCAGGCCCCACCGGCTTTGCTCCCATTGGTTGACCTCACCCCTGTGCGCCACCACCACAGATGCCAAACAATTCTCCCTCAGCATCGCTCCTGGCTGGGCAGCACGCCACCTCCACAAACCGCTTGCAAATGTCACGGATATTGTCTTCATGTCTGACTCGCTCACTGCACTTAACCTCTACAAGCGCTGGCCTTCCACCTCGGGAGCCAACCTCCTCCCCCTTTGGAAGTCGGGCATCCAGACCCTCCTGGACTCCTTCCCGTAGCTCCATGTCCACTTCGCATGGTCCCCTGGTCACAAGGACATTGCGGGTAACAAATGGGCTGATTCGGAAGCCAAGGCGGCCATGCGCCTACCGCCCTCCAATCTCCCCCCCTCTATCTCCGCGCTGAAGGAACAGGCGACACTCACAGCCTGTGAGCGCTGGTCCCTCCAACTCGCCCACTCCCTCGCCTCTACTGCTGACAAATATTTGGCGGTCACTGGCCCCCCCACCCTGTTAAGTTCACTGGATGGGCGAGCCGTCTGGGTTGTGGATACGTCGGAGGTGAAGTCGTTGGTGGGACACGATGAGGTGGGTGACGAAGATGGTGACGACGAGGTACTTGGAGAGTCACATGCGGCGAGCGTGTCGGTACTGGGTCGGGTTACGACGGAGGGCACGCAGTACCCTGGGGTGGGCAAATGAGCTTGTAAGAACAAAGAGCATAAGCTTAAGGCTATATGCTCGACGAGGTACAGCTTATATAGACCTAAGGAATATGGGAGAATGGGGTGGAACGTGTTAGTGGTGAGGAGTAGTAGAACATGGAGGAAGCGCATGGAAGGGATGACTGAGCATGGTACATGATCAGTAAGCGCAACAGGTCATGGGACGTACTAGGGGCATGTGGGGTTGGGAGTCGGTGGAGAGGGTGAAGGAAAAATGTAACACTGCCTCTCCGTTAGCCTCGACAAATCACCGTATTTGTTAAATTTATAAGAGAAAATGGAGGAAGGAGTGTGTCGGAGTTGGACGAATAGAAAAAGATAACTTTATGGGCTTGGAGGAAAAGATAGCAAGCGCAGGGGGGACGTTGTCACGATGAGAGTTGGGAAGGAAACGAGAAGAAGAAAAAGGGAATAGGAAGAGAACAAGGAATTAAATGGCTATAAGATAAGACGGCATGGAATCTCGTATCAGCGTGTAGGTCGTTAGGTGTAATACACGCGGACATGGGGGGATGTGTTGAAAAATCATAAATCCATCGCCATACCTAGCTTGAACCCATATAAACTAAAAAACGAGAAGGGTTAAGGAATGGGTTATAGAGATCCGTCATTCATGCAATCTGTGAGTCATAGTATCCCAATAGGGTCAAATAAAGACCAATAAGTGCCGGGTAGTTGGGGCGGCGGGTATAGAAAGGTAATGTATACACTACTGTGTCAAGCCTGGGTGTTTAAAGCGAGTGAACAAATGGGCGGGGGGGAAGAGAAGGGAAATGGGCACGAGTAAAAAAAAAAGAAAAGTGCACTGTTTGGGCCTTTTAAGGTCATACCCAGGAGTAGTTAGTTTAGGGTCATTTTCGGACCATTGTGGCCACTCAGTTGGAGTGGTCTTGAGCCTCCGGGTCGTTCTCGTCGTTGTCCATCTCCTCGATCTCCTGAACGAACGCTGGTCCCCCAAAGTCGGTGCGGAGTCGGATTGCCGCGGTAGATGGTCGGGGTCGCCATACTGGTTGGTGGTCGTCATCGACGTAGACGCTCCAGCAGACTCCGTCGGGTCCCCAGTGGGAGTTAGTGAGGGGGAGTTGGCGTGTCGTTGTCGGGACCGTTTGGGTATAGGCGGGAAGTGACGTACCCGTAGAGGAAGGGGAGGCGACCGGGGAGGTTGGTGAGTCCTGCACGGGGGTAGGGAGTGGCGGTAGGCGGGATGGGTGGAGCGGGCAGTTCCGGAATCGGTGACCTGGAGCGGCGACGTGGCAACCCGGACAAATATTGTCGGCGCAGTCGAGCGTGTTGTGGTTGCGTGAGTTGCAAGTGTTGCAATGTCGTGCAGCGGGTGGGTGGCGTCGGCAGGCGAAGGTGGGTCCCGGGCGGTGTTCAACCGTGACGACGGTGAGGTTGGGTTCTCCGCTGGGAGTGATGGTGGCGGGATTGAATGTAGTTGGGGAGTTGGTTGGGGACGATGGGGCGGTGGCGACTGGTGGAGTTCGGGCATTGCGGACGACGGGGACGAGGTGAGCATGCGGGTGGAGGTGCATGATGGCCGTGTGGACGTCTTCAAGGATGAGCGTGCGGTAGGCAGCGTCTCGGAAAAGCGTCAGTTCGGTTTGAACACGGTTTAGGTGCTCATCTAGTTCGGAGGCCCTTTCTTGCATGCACCAGATAGCCGTCTGGAGGTTCTCAGTGAAGAGAAGATTGTTTCGGCTGGTGTTCACCAGGTTGAGATGGGGGTGTTGTCGGAGGGCCCGATCCACGTCCTCGTGTAGTGCGGCTTGGGGGAGGATATGCTGGAGGAGGGTGCAGGGGGAGAGAGTCGTTCTTGACCAGGTTCTTTGCGGGTTCGCCCAGGTAGAGTGGGTGGCGGAAGCCGAAGCCGGGGTCGGGGGTGGGGTAGAGGGGCGGCGGTGTCGGCGGGTGTGTTGGGCCAATCGTGGGGTGCGATGGTTGGACATGTGCGAGTCGGGAGTGGACGAGGGCGCAGTTGGTGTGGTAGTCGGATTGTTGACGGTGGGTACAGGGGTTGACGTAGCCGTGGTTGAGACGATTGGTAGTGATATTGACGGTTGAGTGGCGGGCAGGGAAGAAGCAGTAGATGACGGATACAAGAACAAGAAATCCTCCAGGTATGACGATAGCCAGATACCAGAGGTGGTGGTTGGTGTTGATGTAGAATGTGGTTCGGGTGGCGAGGTCTGCGTCTGAGCGTGTTGGTAGGATGGGCATTCAGGCGGGGGAGTGGGCATGAGAGTGTTTTTGCTGAGGTTTTTTGTTACAGATTCTTCAGCTTTTTATACCTTTTCAGGATTTGTGTGGCATGTGATAGTTCGGTTTCGGGTAGCCATTGGTTTTCGGAGGATGGGTATCCGGTCCATTTAATCAAGAAGTGGCGTCGGTTCCCATTCCCCTTGTGGGACACTATGGCTTCGATTTCGAATTCTTGGTGTCCTTCAATTTGGTCAGGAGGTGGTTGAGTGAATGGTGGTCCGTGAATGTTGGTTTCCGTGTAAGCGGATAGAAGCGAGGCATGGAATATGGGGTGTATTTTCCATGCTGGTGGGAGTTTAAGGCGGTAATTGAGGGGAGATAGAACCTGGATGATGGCGAATGGACCCTCTCGTTTAGGGGCCAATTTGCGAGATCTATTGGGGAAGTGTAGGTTGGTGGCTTCTAGCCAAACCTTGTCGCCAAGTTTGAACGGTTTGAAGCCACGGGTTCCATATCGCGCCATATGGGCGCAGGCTAGGTCGTGCGCTGCTAGGGCTTCTTTCCTTATTGAGGCTAATAGTCTCAGGTGAAGGGAAAGGGAGGGGATATCGGTATCTTCTATTACTGGTGGAATTGGGATTGGTTCGTACCCCAGAATGATGTTGAATGGGGACGTTTTTGTAACTGAGTGGGTCTGGATGTTGTGTGAGAATTCCAGGTCAGTGAGTGAGTCAGCCCATGTATGTGGCGAAGTTCCGCAGTAAATTTGAAGGTATGCTTCGACTTCCTGATTGGTTCGTTCGGTTTGTCCATCGGTTTGGGGGTGGTAAGCGGTGGATAATTTGGATTTGATGCCGAGTCGTGTGCAGAGGGTTTGGAAGACTTGGGATGCAAATTGGGGTCCCCTGTCGGAAATGATGCGTTTAGGTAATCCGAAACATTTATAAACATTGTTGTGATAGAGTTTGGCTGTACCGAGCGCATCAAGGGTTTTTGTGCATGGAATCAGGACTATTCCTTTGGAGGAATCATGATCTACGACGACCATGATGGAATCGTGGTTGTTTGATGGGGGTAGATCGGTTATGAAGTCCATTGAGACCGACTGAAAGGGTAACATGGTGGGGTCTGCGGGTATTGGTAGTAGTGGTGGTTTGGTTGGATGCGTGTTTATCTTCATTTGTTGACAAAGCGCACATCCTCCTATGTAGTTTTTTATGAATACCATTAGACCGGGCCACCAGTAATGTTGGCAAACGAGTTGGGCTGTTTTGAACAATCCCGGGTGGCCGAAAGACGGAAGATCATGGAACATTTGAAGGATTTCGCATTTGAGGTCGGTTTTGTCGGGAACGTAGACGTGTTTTTGGTATCGGAGAAGGCCAGCGTCAGTAGTCCAATCATCAAGGGAGAAACGGAACGGGGAGGGTATGTTTAGTCGTTTAGCGTTTCTGATGGTGATGGCGAAGTTGTCAGTTTCTTGGGCGGTTTGTATGCGTGTGTAGAGATCGACATTGATTTTTCCAATGAAGAGGGTTTCGGGTAGCATTGTTCGTTCTTCTGCAGGTTCCTCTCCATGATCGGCGCGTCGTGATAGTGCGTCTGCTCCAGGAATGGATGTGCCAGGTCGGTGTGTTATAGAATAGTTGAACTGGGACAGGTAGAGATTCCATCGAGATTGTCATGGGGAGAGGCGTCAGTCGGAGCGGAAGTACATAAGATTTTTGTGGTCACACCAGATGATAGTAGTGTGGGGATTGCCAAGTAGGTAGTGTCGCCATGCTTCGAGGCCTCGTATGATGCCCAGGAGTTCCCGATCATACACTTCGTAGCGTTGTTGGGCGGGTCCGAGGGTTTGGGAAATAAACCCACATGGTTGAAGGTCGCCGTTTGAATTTGCTTGGTATAGGACTGCGCCGGTAGCGACTTTTGAGGCGTCTGTTTCCAGGATGAAGGGTTTGGAGGGGTCAGGAATGAGTAGCGCTGGTTTGTCCAGAAATTGGGTTTTGAGTTTAAGGAAAGCGTGGTCTCGTTCGGGTGTCCATGTCCAGGGTTCGTTGGTACGTGTGAGTTCATTGAGTGGGTATACCGTTTGAGAAAAGTTAGGTATGAAGCATTGATAATAGTTGCAAAATCCCATAAAGCTGCGGAGTTGTTTGACGGTTTTGGGTGTGGGCCACTCCGAAATGCCGGTTAGCTTGATGGGATCCATGTTAATGTTGTTCGGGGTGATGATCATGCCTAGGAATTCGGCTTCTTGGACCTCGAATATGCATTTTTCAGGTTTGCAGTAGAGGTCATTTTTGTCGCAGATGTTGAGAACGCGTTCCGTTTTTCTGTGGAGTTCTTCAAGTGTACTGGCGAAAATAAAAATGTCATCCATGTAGATTAAGACTTTGTCTTCAAGGATGACTATGCGGAAGGTGTCATCCATGAAGGCTTGAAATGTAGCGGGGGAGTTGCAGAGTCCGAAAAACATAACCGTTGGTTCGAATAGTCCTCGTGGGGTTTTGAAAGCTGCCTTCCATTGGTCACCGTTTTTGATGCGAATGTTATTGTAACCAGATCTTAGGTCGAGTTTAGTGAAGTACTTCGCTCCTTTGAGTTTATCCATGAGTTCGCTAATTAATGGTAGTGGGTAGGCGTTTTTGATAGTTCCTTCATTGAGTGCTCGGTAATCCTGGCAGGCGCGCAGTTCGTTGTCCTTCTTTCCAACGAAGAAAAATGGTGATGCCATTGGGGATTTGGATGGTCGAATGTATCCTTTTCGGAGGTTGTCCTCAAGGAAGTGGTCGAGGGCTAGTTGTTCTTTTGGTGATAGTGGGTAGAGTTTGCAATCTCTGGGAATAAAATCCGGTTTGAGATCAATGGCGTGGTCGTATGGTCGGGAGATGGGGAAGCGTTCTGTGGCTTTTTTTTGGAAGATATGCAGAAATTTGTGATATTGCGGTGGAATGGTGGTTTCGAGTGGTTGGGTGGGTTTGATATGTTCTCGTGCGAGTGTGGTGGCTGTGGTAACTTTGTTAATTGATATCGTGCCGGCGGTCCAGTCTATAGCGGGGTTATGGCGCTTAAGCCAAGGAAGCCCCAGTATTACATCTTCTTTGCCGAGGGAAGTTACGAGGAACGTGGTGGTGATGGATCGTCCGCCGATCTTGATTAACCTCCAAGTGAATCGGGTAATGGTACCGTGTTGGTTGGGTGTTCCGTCCACATTTCGAACGTGAATGGGGTGTGCTAGTGGTTTAGTGGGAATGCGATGTTTAATAACGAATTTTGTATCGATAAACTTTCCTTCGGCTCCGGAGTCGATGAGTGTGTTGGTAGAGACGTTTTGGTTATGTACTGTCATTGTAATGGGGATCTTCATTGTGGGTAAAGAAGAATCGGAGAGTACAATGGGGGATACATGTATAGGAAGACTCAGCGTCTGTCTGATCTTCCGTTCTAAAAATCCTGTTTATCCATCGTATTGAACAACTCTTCCTTCTCCTCGTCTTTGAGTGAGTTAATGAGTTGGCGGATTTGAAGTGCTATGTCGTTTGGTGTTGGTGGGTTAGCTTCTGGTGCTGGGGCGGATGTCTCTGTCTCTGTAGTTTGTTCGGCAGTTCGAATTGTTCGAGTATTGCTGGTTGGGAATTTGGGGCAGTCACGGGAGTTGTGTCCTTTTTCCCGGCAGGCGAGACATCGTCCTTCTTTGAAGCATTTATCGCGTTCCTCGGGGGTGAGATGCGGTGGTTGGTTAGCGTTGGACGAAGTACTGGTCGTGCTGTAGTTAGACGATGGTCGGTTACTAGAGAATTTGCGAAATCGATTGTTCTGTTGGTTGGGCGGGGGTGGTCCTTGGATTGTTCTGAGGCGTCGGTAAATGTTGTCGCTGCGGGAGGCTGCTTTGTACCAGTCGTTGATTGTGGTCGGCATGGTGTTGCGGTTGTAGATTGTTTTTAGGAGTGCCGGTGTGAGCCCTGCTTGGTAGAGGGCAATAAGTGCCTCTGGGCTGGTGATACCTGAACGTGTCGCAAGGGATTGGAATTGATTGTTGAAATCGTCTGCTGTGCCTGTTTGTTTAAGTTTAATCAGGGCTTGTTGAGCTTCGTTGGTGTCGTCGGTGGTGATGAAGGTCGATTTAAAGTCTTTGACAAAGTCGTCCCATGTTCCATAGCCAACGATCGTAGTAAGTTTGTTGCCCTTTGCATCAACGTTATATGCGGATGCGAGAGATTCGTGATTGATGGCCCAGTCCCCGGCCGTACGTGTTTGCATGAACGAGAGTACGAAGTTAATTTTGAGTTCGTCGGTGTCGTAGATGTGTTTATTAACTCGTAGATATGTTTCGCAGCTGGATAAGAATCGACGGGCATATTCTCTGGTGCCGTCGAATTCGTTGGGTTTGGCGAGGTTGATTTCTTTTGCAACGGTCGCCATTGGGGGAGGTGGTGGTGTTTTGGTAAATGGGAAGATGTCTCGGTAGTTGGGTACGTTTTGGTGAAACGTTTCTCGGGCTTCAGTTTGGTTATCGAGTTTATGCCAGCCCCACGTCTGTAATTGTTCGTCGTATAACCACGAAGAGTATTGAAATCTGGCTGCGTCTGTTGGGTGTTTATTGTAGAATACTTTAGCTGCGTCGCTCCAGGCAGTGGTGATGGGTCGTGCTGTGGGTTGGGGAATCTGTAGTTGCGACAGTTTGGCAAGTTGTGTGGGTTTAGACGGTGATATGTCAACGGGGAAAGGAAGCTTATGCTAGTGTTAAGTTCACTGGATGGGCGAGCCGTCTGGGTTGCGGATACGTCGGAGGTGAAGTCGTTGGTGGGACACGATGAGGTGGGCGACGAAGATGGTGACGACGAGGTACTTGGAGAGTCGCATGCGGCGAGCGTGTCGGTACTGGGTCGGGTTACGACGGAGGGCACGCAGTACCCTGGGGTGGGCAAATGAGCTTGTAAGAACAAAGAGCATAAGCTTAAGGCTATATGCTCGACGAGGTACAGCTTATATAGACCTAAGGAATATGGGAGAATGGGGTGGAACGTGTTAGTGGTGAGGAGTAGTAGAACATGGAGGAAGCGCATGGAAGGGATGACTGAGCATGGTACATGATCAGTAAGCGCAACAGGTCATGGGACGTACTAGGGGCATGTGGGGTTGGGAGTCGGTGGAGAGGGTGAAGGAAAAATGTAACACACCCGGGTGCCCAGGAAGTTGCTTACACTCCTGGTCGACCACCCTCGCCATGAGCTATCAGCAGTCGCTCAGGTCCTCTGCCATGCCGGTCCCTTCGGGGGTTACTGGCTGAGCTTTGACTCAGCCTACCGACACACGCATGGCCTTATCTCGTACTGCAGACGGCACAACCACCCACCCTGGCCAATGCAATCTACTGTGCACATTCTGGGTGGCTGCGAGTTGTTCATGCACTGGATTCCTCATGTTTGGCCCAGACGGTGACCCCCCCCTGTCCACCATTCAGAATGGGCAGACGAAGACCTCCTCCCTGTCCTGTGGCGCTGGTTGTGCCTGACAGGTCACCTTAACCGCATCTCAGACCGTACTGTGGGGGCCATTTGTTTGGCATTCGCTGCCATGGCTCTGGACAGCTTCCCTACCACTGATGGACTCGACATGGGTACCCTACAGGACTACGTGTGTTGCTACCTCGGACCCCGGACACAGGACACAGACCCAGTCCTCTTGGAGTTGTCAGGTAATACTCCCCCCTTTTCCTCTGATTTGTGAGCATCTTTTGGATTCCTCCTCAGTTTCTCACATGGCACTCGTGCCTCCCCCTTCCCATTTCTTATTTAACCCCACAGTTTTCCTTTCTTTTATTAGTTAGGGCATGGCATTGATATATGTAAACCTCCCATTTCTCTCACCCCCTTCTTTCCTTAATAGGGCGCGTTTTTACACTAGCCCCCCCTGGGGGGACGCGCCCCACCCAGTTTTGTGTGATGTGCGATGACAGGTGCCTCCATGGTTGTTTAGTCATGGCCCCCCCTTCGGGGGGGCAGGTGTATTAGATAACTCTGCAGGAATAACAAAAAAAAAAAAAAAAAATAACTCCATCTCGAGTACCTGAATATGGGCCTCATGCAGGCTGCCGAGAATGCCGCAGAAGTGACATTTATGAGGGCAGGCTGGGTTGGTGGTGGGGTGGTCGCCGTTGCAATTTCGGCAGCAGCAGGGGTGGGGGCAGGTGCTGTCTGCGATGGCCTTGGAGGCACAGTCAGTGCATGACTTCTGGTGGTTGCAGGTGAGGTGTTGTCTGGCACAATCTGTGCAGACAGTGGGGGCATGGCAGCCTGCCGTTCCATGGCCCAGCGCTTGGCAGCACTTGCATTGGGTAAGACCCTGGCAGACTGGTGGGATGGAGAGGTGGAGGGCAGTGCCGAAGAGCCAGACCCAGGGGTGCTTAAGGAGGCATGTGCGGATGGAGCTGTTGACATCGACAAAGGTGAACGAAATGGGGCAGGTGTCCAGGCCGGAGAGGCGTTCCCCATCAGCTATGGCATAGTGGGGTTCCACTACAAATTCCAGGTTCTTGAGAACCGGGTTCTGTTACATTTTTCCTTGCACTCTCCGCCGACTCCTACCCCCATATGCCTCTAGTACGTTCCATGGCCTCGTTGCGCTTACTGACCATGTACCATGCTCAGTCATCCCTTCCACATGCTTCCTCCATGTTCTACTGCATATCACCTAGACACCCTTCTATACTATTCCACACCATTCCATAGGTCTATATAAGCTGTACTTCGTCAAGCATACTAGCCTTAAGCTTATGCTCTTTGTTCTTACAAGCTCATTTGCTCACCCTCAAGTTCTGCATGCCCTTCGTCATAACCCGACTCTTCCAGGACACATCTATCATATGCGACTCTCCAAGTACATCGTCATCACTATCTTTGTCATACACCTTATCCAAATCCACCATCGACTTCGCCTCCGACGCATCCACAACCCGGACTATAACTCGAGCCTTTGATCTTAACAGGTTCTGCATCAGTTCCACTTTGAGGGTAGTGGCGGAGGAAGGGCAGGCGGTGGGGCTGAAGACGTCCCAAGTTGGCACCCTGGAGATGCGTAGGGAAGCCTGTGGCCAGACCCAGGCAGCAGTGAGAAGGAGGCAGTCAGGGAGGGATGTTCCCACTGTGCACCACCTGTTGCTCATGAAGCAGGCAAAGGCCTCGGCATGTCAATCAATGATCGACTCTGTGGAGGGGGACGCAGAGAGGGGGCGCTGGGTGAACACAGTCATGATGTGTCCCTTGGCATTGAATGTGCAGGACAGCACCATGACCTGGTCAGCGGTGGGTAGGTTGCGGAAAAACTCACAGGTGGTCTGGGTCATGGAAGCCCCAGATTTACATGCCGTTGCCACGAGGAGGAGGTCGCATCCTTCTTGACTTCTAACCACCACCATCAACTTTTGCAGCGGTAGCTCAAACTCCCTCAGATGTCATCTAGTGGTTCAGACTGCTCACCCTGTCCTAACCCAGGTAACTTCCTGTCATTCAAGGCATCCTTCACATCGCAAGTTGCATTGTCAAAGCCAGCGGCTCCCCCACCCCTGCAACACCTGGCGTCCTCACCGCCGTCCCCACCCCGCCAATTCCCGCACCTCACTGAGGAGCCAGAACTTGGCCCTGCCTTCCAGATGTCCTCCCCGGACCCCCTTCAAGGTGCCCCCTTGTCCCCTGTCGTACAGGGTCAAATGGGCGAAGACACAACCATGGAGTTGGGCAGTCCCCACACCCCATTCGTGCAGACCGGCAAGAGGTCTGCCAACACCATCACCCCCCTTGTGCGCCCCCCGCACATCACCGCTGCCCAGTGGATCCTGTTCGAATCTGTTCAGGAATATGAGGACCTCTTCAAGCAAGCAAACACTGGTCCCGCCGATGCCGCCCCCCTGCAAATGGCTCACGAGCTGTCGCGATATGTTGGAAGAGTCCTTGCACTCTCCCACCGTGTCATCTCGGCACTCAACTGGGTGCAAGAAGGAGGCCCCCACCCCCAGAACATCGAGCTGCATAACTTGACGATGCAATACAACCAAGGCATCGAGGGACACGACCTGTCTCTCCCTGCCCCTTTCATCTGGACTGCAACAGCCCAACCAGCCACCCCAGCCTGCCTGACACCACCTGCCAATGATATTAAGGAGTTGAAAACAGCTATGCTCAGACTCACCTCCCAGGTCGGTGACATCTCCTGCCAGGTGTCCTCCCTCACAGCTCGTCCCCCTCCATGCCCCCAACAGGCTGCAAAGACCACGGCCCCCACCAACGTGGGGGGACCTCCCACCACCAACGCAGCACTGGCCCCCCAAGCCGGAGCCCCTATCTCATACGCCCAAGCCGCGGCTCAACCTGCAGCCCCTACTAACCCTTCACAGGGCACAACCGGCGCTCAGGCTGAGAAGAAGAAGAAGTCTAAGCGTCAGCTGCCCCCCCCCCCCCTAAGATGTTTGCCAAGGACCCTACCCTGGTCCTTAGCCCTGGAATCCACCACTGCTGCACGGAACACCGCCTCTCAGGAGCAATCCTTACCCAGAGAGCCTGGGAGTTTTTTGCCGCCCTCCCCACTGCCAACCAAGTCATGGTCTTATCCTCAGTGTTCAACATCAAGGGCAACATTGTGACTGTCTTCACCCCCGACCATCCACCCAAATGCCAACGACCAAAACCATCATTGATCGCCACAGCATTGCATTCACGCACCACATGTGCGACAGGTGCCTCGCCACTGGAACCTTGGTCCCTGCCAGGTTCACCCTCTCCCCATCCCATGTCCGCCAGCGCTCCGCCTTGCGCACCCCAATGGTGCCCACCATGGACCACTTCGGATTGGAAGGTAAGATTTTCACCCCCACACAGCTGCTGTTGGAAGTGAAGCACAACCCGTCACTTTGCAACCTCAACTTCGTCATCCCCCCCCACTTCGCCACTCTGGAGGACAACATCAAGAACCTCAAGCAGTGCCCCGTGTCCTTCTCCTTTGCCAATCCTGATGGGCAAGTCTGTGCGCGGCTCCTCAAGTGCCCCCACGTCTGGCTCTTTGGCACCTCCCTCCACCTATCGGTCCCACCCATCCGCCCTGGCCTGATCCTTCTTGTCCTCTAACCACCACCATCAACTTTTGCAGCAGTAGCTAAAACTCCCTCAGATGTCGTCCAGTGGTTCAGGTCGCCCCCCTCGTCCCAACCCCTCCAACTTTTCGTCATTCAAGGCCTCCTTCGCGTCCCTGGATGCGGCATCAAAGCCACCGGTGCCCCCACCCCTGCAATGTCTGGCGTCCTCACTGGCGTCCTCCCCCCGCCAGTTCCCGGTTCTCTCAGAGGAACCCCCCCTGGGCCCCACCTTCCAGATGTCCTCCCTGGACCCCCTTCAAGGTGCCCCTTCATCCCCTGTGTTACAGGAACGATTGGGTGAAGACACAGCCATGGAGGTGGGCAGCCCCCACACCCCCCAAGTGCAGACCGGCAAGAGGTCTGCTGACTGTTATTATATGATTTTCCTTTCTTTTCTTTTCTTTTCCTTTTCTTTACTATGTCATGTGATCTTCACATCACGTGACATGTCTCATTCTAACCATGTGATCTGTTTATACAATCACATGATCCTCCTATCACCTGACTCCCTATCCCGGTAGTCAGTTGTTTGCTAGTCTTTGCGCGGTTTGCCCTTGCCCTATATAGCTGCAGATTCAGTGATGGTGTTCTCTATCTTTTACACCCATCACTGAACTGCAGGCAAGTCGTGTATATCTGTATTCTCTATAGTTTCTAATACATCTTTTACACCCATCACTGAACTGCAGGTGTTGAGCTTATTATCTGCGCTCTACAGGTTATGAGCCTTGCGTATATTTAGCCAACATAATCATTCTGTGATCGGATTTTGATCGGGTCATATCTTGGGATCTACTTGTCCGTTTGACTTCGTTGTCACGTCTATGCGTTCGGTTTATTGGGATCTATCGTCTGCCGAAGTTTGGTGGAGATCGGACCAGCCGTTAACAAGTTACATCGTTCTTGGTGTGTTTTCACCACTGTCTACTTTCTTCATTCTGGCGACTATTTGCATTCACATTTCTGTCAACAACACCGACCTCGTCAGCCTCATCCTCATCTTCTCCCACAACCCCAACCTCTTCAGACTTGTGTCCATCATCACCTATCCCAACTACTCCATTGTTGTCATTCGTGTCCAAGTTCCTGAAGGGTTTTAGTCATGTCGATTAAACTCCCTGATTTTGCGAAGCTTGGCTCCAACAACTGGAACTCCTGGACGGAGAACATGACCGCTTTTTTCATGATGCATGACACCTCTGGGATCATTGATGGGATGCATGTTGCTCCCTCTCCCCCAGCTGCACCAGCCACCGCAGCTGCCACTGCTAACTACAATGCCGAGCTCACCCTTTTCAACAAACTCAACCGGCAGACAGCAGGTGTTCTCATATGTTTCTCGGAACCTCCCCCTCTCCTCCTGGTCTGTCATCGGCCCTGCTACTAGTGGCACAGATGTCCTGACAGTGGAGGTGCAATCCCAAGTCACTGTCTGGGTGTGCAACTACTAC
The DNA here is from genome assembly GCA_024195185.1 of Coniferiporia weirii. NCBI lineage: Eukaryota > Fungi > Basidiomycota > Agaricomycetes > Hymenochaetales > Hymenochaetaceae > Coniferiporia > Coniferiporia weirii. Next base: position 22,591 of record JAKOPK010000409.1, read on the forward strand.
AGTATGAGCCCCCCGGACCACGACACCCCCTCCCACCAGTACCCCGGTGAGTCGTTCCTCTTCTCACTCCCCCCCGTGCTGGCCACCACCCTCCTGGTGTGTGGCGACTTCAACCGTCGCCACCACTCGTGGTCCGACCTCGCCGTGACTCGAAGGGAGTCATTGGGGGTGCAACCCCTCAATGACTTCTTCCAGGAAAATGGCCTTGAGCCCGCACATGCACCAGACTCCGACTCCTGTCCAAAGGACGGCCCTTGTTGGTGCCCCATAGACATGGTGTGGGCCCCACCCCACATTGCGCCAGAGTCCATTCTTGACTCCTTTACTTCGGTGCAGACCCCCCTCTCTGACCATGCCCAGATATCCTGGGCAGTCCCCACTAACCTCCCTCCCCCCCTCCCCAGAACTTGTCACCTAACAAACGATGACTATGGGGAGTGGACAGAGCTTGCCTTTCCGGCCCTGGTCGAAGCCTTTAAACTCCCAACCACAGATCCCGCCTCACTGGACACCAAAGCCGCCGCCATGGTTCGCGCCATGGAGGCCGCTCTGGTACCTTTCACCACCCTCTCCTGGCCATCGAAGACCGAGGTCCCCTGGTGGACACCATCCTGCGGTGACCTCCTTAAGGCCATCGACGCCATGCCCACTAACCGGCTCAAGGCAGCCACATGCCAAGCTTTCAAGCGAGGGGTACAGGCTGCCAAGTGCACCTACTACTCAGATCAGGCAGCGGAGGTGAACCCCTCCAACATCTGGTCCTGGGCCAAACGTGGCCTCGGAACCTGCCCCACCCAAGTCCCCTTGCTGAAACGCGCGGACAGCACCTTCACCCAGTCAGATACAGAAAAAGGTGAGCTCTTCCGAGAAACCTACTTCCAGGAACCACCCCCCTACCGGATGTGGGCCTAGAGCCCCCGCCTCCCCCCCCCTCTGGACGCACCGCCTCTCCTCATGTCGGAGTTGACGGATGTGCTCACCGACACCTCCAACTTGTCAGCCCTGGGGCCATCGGGCATTGGCTATCACCCACTCAAATGGGTCATAGCAGTGTTCCCTGACGAATCCCTGGCGCTTTTCAACGACTGCTTGTGCATGGGGCATCACCCTGAGTTTTTTTTTTTTTTGTTATTCCTGCAGAATTATCTAATACATCTGCCCCCCCGAAGGGGGGGCCATGACTAAACAATTATGGTTGTTTTATGTTGGTGTAGGCGATTTCTTACCATTCCATAAAGTCATCTTTGGTGAGGCGTTGGGTTGGGG
>JAKOPK010000410.1:0-23699 GCA_024195185.1 Coniferiporia weirii
ACCACAGTATGTGTATATAAGGAGGGCCAAAGGGCCTACAATAAATCATCGAATATTCCATTCCCTCTCACTGTGCATTCATCACCACTTAACATCTTACCACTTAAAACTCCCCACTCCCATTTCTTATGCACTTCCAAAGTTTTCCTTTCTTTCACTAGTTAGGGCATGGCATTGCTGCATGTAAACCTCCCATTTCTCTTTCCCTCTCTTCTCCTTAATAGGGCATGTTCCACACTAGCCCACCTTGGGGGGACACACCCCACCCAGTTTCATGTGATGTGCAATGATGGGTGCCTCCATAGTTATGTATTTAGGCCCCCCCCTTTGGTGGGGCAGCTTTGTAGTATGTAATTCAGAAGGAATAATAAATAAATAAATAAAATGGGCATCATGATATGTATCCCTCCCTCTCCTCTTTCCTTTCTTTTCCTTAATTATAATGTGAATTGTTTATGCCCAAATTCTCAGTGTGGAGTCTGGACAGCTCAAAACAAGTATTATTGTCCAACAAGGACCTCCATATACTATAGTAGGAAATTTGATCTACTAAATTCTACAGTCTTACTCCAGGTTCGAAGGAGCTTGCCGAACTCCAGCAGCGACTTCTGGCCCGAACTTTAGGGCTAATTCACTATTAGAATCCATCAATTCACCATGTACGACGGACATACAAATCTATCTGATACGCTAAGAAAAAACACATCGATTCATGTAAACAACGGGCACGAGAACAGGCGTTCATCCCGGTTCTTCCCTCTCTCATGTCAGCTACGACTTCAAATATCATAAATTATACAGTTTGAGTTGGGATACGGCTCCACACTTGCTGACCGTGAACCCACGTGCTGAGCACAGCGCCCTGATGGTCGAGTACGACGAGGTCTGCATCTGCACCCGCACGAAGTGTACCCTTCCTGTTTTCGATTCCCAGGCATCTGTACAGAAGAAAATACGAGCGTCCTAAGCAAACGCTAAAAAACTGGAAGAAAAGAGTAATGTGTACTTCGCTGGATTGTAAGTTGCGCATCGGATCGCTTCGCCGAGCGTGCAGCCCGTGAAGCGGGCAAAGTTCCGCACACAAGTGTTGAGAGTCACGACACTATAGGTACAGCTTAGTTTGAACAAAAAAGGGCGTGCGTATGAAGAGAAAAAGCGAACCTCCCAGCAAGAGTGTCGGTACCTTCAATGAAAAGGCGCACGCCCTCCTTGACGACACGTCGATCATCGCGCCATTCGTACGTTCCGTCAGGCATGTTCGGATCGAGAATTTTCATCGCTATGCGGTCGAAGGGGTGAGACTGGTTTGTTATGACGACAAAAGAAAGCGCAAACGCACCATCTGTAACGAGCACACATCCGTCTTTGTGTGCCGTGTATGCCAGCTGTAAATATCGACGAGATCGATGAGTCTACAAGGGACGGGAACGACCAAGCTGTTCGCGCACCCTAACGGAATTGGGGTGTGAGTGCACGCCGTCAACAATCATACCATAGAACGGGCGTCTTGTGTCGACTGGCTTCTCATCATCTATTTCGACTGCACCATTCCCCGAGCTTGCGCGGAATACGGGTGTGTGCGGTGGTGTATCATGTTCACCAAGTGCCTCCGCGCCCTCGCTAGATACCATCGTTCCACGCGTTACCGCGTCTGGCGCCGTTTCCCCAGCGAAACCGCTATGCTCATCATCAGGTAGTACTGGTGAAGGTAGACTGCCATTACCACACCCGCAACCAGAAGCGTATCCTCCGTCAATAGAAGTAAGACTCGCGGGGCTTGCGCCGAGCAGACCAATGATACCGGGGTCACGGTGGTGCAGTTGTGGCATCGCGTTGAACAGATGTGTCACCATTCGCGCGCCACGACGTACAGCGCGCGCAGCAGTATCTGCGCTTGCAACGCTGTGACCGATGCTCACTATGACGCCGCGCTGGCTAAGCTCGCCAATGGCCGCAAGAATACCGGGCAGCTCTGGCGCGAGCGTAATGACGCGGACACCGGCACCGGAGACAGTGGCATCCGCCGCGCTCGTAAGCTCCCAGTCTTCACGGACGGCAAGGTTGTTTGCCCCATACACCCTTTCAACGTCGGGTATACCAGCGGCGGCCGGCTGAAGAAGAGCCTGAGCATGTGCGCCACGCTTAACGCTCTGCAGGAAGGGGCCTTCCGCGTGCCAACCGAGAAGCGTCGCGCCGCCGTGCGGAAACTCTGGTGTGGGGGAAGGTGTACGTGGACGGAGGAGATGCAGAAGGTGCGGATAGAGGGTGCTTTCTTGAGTCTATATGGATAAGATGACTTGTTTGTACCCGCGTGCTCTTTAGTTGGGAAAAGGGGACATACGATGATAGTAGGGAGAAGGCTGTATGGAATCCCGGTTAGAGAGCATGCACTAGTTTAGAACCGACAAATATGCGTACGTACGCAGTGACACCAGTCTCCACGATCCGGCGGGCAATCATGTCCATTCCCGCTCGGTATGCTTCGTCATCACCATCATAGACTGAGAAGTCGAAGTTATATGCGCCGTTAATTTGGACATCTATGAGGCCAGGACTGACAGTCGGATAGAATAATAAAGTAGGTCGAATTAGCTTCGTTCACGCTCGGCGTTTAAAGCAGAATTTGCCTAAGTATATTCCCGCCGAGGTCGACCACGGTGTCTGGTCGTTCCTTGCGAAGAAAGAATGTTCGCTGAGCGGATTATTTGTGTCAGTCAGTGTGTTAAGAAGAAGCTGAAGAGAAAGTAAGGAAAATCGGCCGAGAAACATTACCAGTTGCCCAAGGACAAGTGGCACGAAGCAGGATCGAAATTCTCACCTGGGCATCCACGATGACGCCGCGGCGGCCATCAACCCAGAGGTCCTTTTGGATGAGCGAACCGTCTTCCTGAGCGAGGAGGCAGTTTGTGAAGCATACAAGGCCGTTTGAACTGTCCGCGCTGGTGGCGGAGGACATGGTGGACGCGGTTCAAGAGAGAGACAAGGAAAAACACAGCGCATATGAGAGCGAATACATTATGGCCGAGAACGGCAGCGCTGCGCACGTTCCTCGTGAAGAGCACTCGGACACCGACAGGAACGGGCAAGCGGCCATATGGATGTCGCTGCGCTGGCAATTTCTTTTTTTTTTCTCCGAGTGGAAAGGCACACAAGGACTTCGGTCCGGCACATAGAGTCGGAGTTCGAATAATTGCAGACCGCCGGGCTTTACCGAGCCATTGTATGGTTACCTTTTATGGCAACTATATGTATTGATTCGGCTCTCACATGGCTTGCCTTCTTGTCACGCGCCCTCGAGCTTCCTGGCAACCTATAAAGCCAGAGTCACATTACTTGTCGTCCTATTTCCCCCCATCATGTCGCTCCTTCGCGTCTCCTTCCGCGCCCGACCCCGTCTTCCTCCGACTACCACCACCCGTGCCCGTGCGCTCCACGTCGAAAACACCGTGAACAATGTAATCAGTTCTCCCCCAACAGCTCCACGGGCTTTTGTCGACTGATCGCTTCTCACAGAACTTCCCCTTCAAGTACGAGAAGAAGAGTACATTCGTAGCAAAGACAGTTGGGTTCATTGGCGCGTCGTTCGCCCTGCCCTTCGCAGCAGTCGCGTTCAAGCTGTACGTCTTTCTTTTCCCTCTCAACCTCGTTCCTTTGATGACCTCATCTCCCTTTTGCGTCTGAAGCGCTAAACAATGAGTGCGAAAGAGGAGACAATACGAAGGCGGCAAATCTACCTAGTTCTGCGCCTGAAAGCCCAGGGATCCTGGGTGAGCTTAGTAGCTAGCAAATAGGCGGTTGGACGGACAGCGCTTGGACAGCTCCTGTATATTTACGTGTGCATATATGTGTGTATAAACCTGTAATTCCAACTACTGTGATTTCTCATTTTGATAGCCAGAGCACACCGACGTGAAAGTGATCGCCTACTGATATGCTCCTACCTACTCCCCGGTAGATGCCCCAATCTTGGTATCTTTCCCGTTCAATCACCGATTCCGGGGGGAATCACGTGCCTGTGACGATTGCACTGCAACAGAGTGACGCCCGTACTTATACGCTGACTTTTTTCACTTACCACCATGACTCCTTGGATCGCATAGACACCGTTACTACTTATAATCCCATATCCTCCCACATCAGATACCCACTAGATTATCCTTAGACACTCAGCACAATGCGCCCCCGTTCAGCTACGCTAACTCGTACCCGCTCACCCTCCATATCCGCGACGCTTGCGCTATCTCTTCCCTGGAACGCGAACAAGCCCGCTCTCGAGACACTTCCGATTGAAATTCTGCTCAAGATCGTACAGGTTGCAGCTGCCGTACCCTATCGACGTGAGGGTCTCGTATCCCAACGACTTGGTTCTGGAGGGAATGATTCGGACAGTGGAGATGAGGGAGTTCCTGTATCAGCCAGCCCTGTGATTGACCGTCGGACGCTCCGTGCGCTCGCACACACTTCCAAAGCCCTTGCAGTCCTTGCACATGCAGTTCTGTATCGTGCCGTGCTTTTAAACCAAGTGAAAACCATCGAACTTTTCTCGCGGACGACCACCGCTAACGCACATCGCGACATTACACTCTCGCCCACGATTCCAATCTTCCGGCCCTCGTCCTTCCTGGGCAAGTCAACCACACGTCTTGCCCTTGATGTCCCGTTTTCCTCCGAACTCGAGCACGTCACCGCGGCTGTCGGCAGCGCTCGTCATCGCCGTCTTCTCAACGAACAGGATCGTTTCATGTCCGCGGCTGGCGCACTCCTTGGACTCGGCTCATCCGCACCCTCCGCTCCTTCCCCAATCCTCGTCCCGCTTCGCACTCTTGTAGTTGACTCCGATATACTCATCCACCATATGAGGCATTTGTCCCCCCCGACACATTATTCTGTGTCGCCAACGCCCACGGAACTGGTTTTAAGCACGTACCTTCCAGCCCCCTCTACGGTGCCTTCGTCACTTGCACCTCTCGCCACCTGCCTTACCCATCTCGTCATTGCGCTCCCGCCAGCAAAGTGGTGCCTCCCAAGCGCAACCCTTGCCACGCTAGGTAACGCTCCTATGCTTACTCATCTCGCTCTTGTGCGCCGGGCGCATGCGAACGAGGATAACGATGCTGAGTTCGTGCAGGATGTGGAACGTGTGCTTGTCAACCGTATGGGTACGCTTGAATGTGTTGTGCTTGTAGTTATCCCCGACTCCGGCTTTGCGTCATGGCGAACGGAGAGGGTTCATAACAACCACGCAAAAGCCGATCCCGACGCGGAGATGCGCTCATTGGAAGAGTATTTGTGTACATCACACATTTGGTCCCAACTAGCGGTGCTTTCGCGGCTAATCTGTCCCGACATCACGCACCGTAAGGATGCACCAGCCGTGTGCGTTGTCGCCGGATCGGGCAACGGTTGGAAGCGTGCGCTTATGAACAGCCATGCGTCGAGTATGCGGTTCAACAGCAACATCTATAACGCATCCGAGGGCAGGCCTCAGCCTCTGGTGGGCGACCTCTGGAGCTGGGCGCGGACGTTTGAGGTGGGTAGGCGAGCGAAAGATGAACGACTATCTCAAACTGCCCACACGCCGACTTAGAAGTCCACTTTGTTATGATCTAAAGGCCCTCTGGCTTTTAATACGCTTAGACGTTGACGTTTTGTCCTCCCGTGTTCTCTTAGACCCTCTTAGAATTTGTAGGTCAGCTTTGACCCTATCTCTGTCATTTTAGCCTGCCTCCCTCTGTATTCCCTTTCCACAACTGTGATCTCTGACATGTTACTTCCACTTTCCCGATAAGTCACTCAGTTGTTGTCCTCCCGACTAATGCTCTAACCATAGACTTACGACTAGACTCCCGTGTGTAATTCTGGTGCCGTTGTTCCAATGCCTACGCTTGCTCGTGCTTCTACGAAGATACCGCATGATTTCCTTCCGTCCTGTCGAAAAACACAACGAGTGCCTGTTTGTGGAAGAACCTTGTTGGACAACGTTCCCGAGTTGTTACCGTGGCCAGCACAGCTGAATTGATGCGACTGTTCCCGACACTGCGAATAATCGATTGCTGAAACTCTCGCGAAATCACTGGGACTTACAGTTGTCGATGACGTCCTGTTCTCCTAATCTGACTACCGACCGGAACCGATACTGTTGTTACTTCGCTCTTCCTGGTCCTCTCTACTTGACGTAATTTGGCCAAGCTTGCGGAACCTTTTTTTTTTCAACAGACACCCACCCCAAAGCGTGTCGATACGCAGATCATCCGAGATGCCCACTACGTACCAGGTCCTCATTTCGGATGCTGTGACTGCTCCGTTCCACTCCGATACGCTGATCAATAAGAAGTCATCGTGTAAGTTCACGCGCAATCGTTCTCCGGGATGCGCGGGTGGAACTCCGTCGGGTGTCCTTCGGACCGATTTGTTTTCTGTCTTCCGCTTTAGTTGGAGAGAATCACGGCGGCGGCTCCAAAAAAATCATGCTTGGTAGGCCTCGAAGAAATCTGAAGTTCGCACGGCGTGCAGACGGACTCCTATCGGGCGATGCCCGGAAATTACGCAACTTCCGAGTGACCGCACAGCTTATACATAGTGGACGCATCAGGCCATGCTTACACGATAACCGTGTGTCGTTTGTCTATCATCATAAACGACAGACACAAAAATGGGCTTTGGGTGCCGCTTTGGATACCTGTCAACAACCTCGAAGCATCGTTATAAGTAGAGCGCCGCCTTAGGAGCATTGGAAGATGATTAGCAAAGTGAATGAGACAAATGCGCTTCTCGATTGCAACATCTGACGCCACCGGTGGTGCTGGTCTCGCCTTTGTGTCAACGGACGGACGCCCCTGGAAGCGCGAAAAGTCACCTAACAACCCAGTTCCGCAGCACCATTCCAGCAGCGGATACAGTAATTATAACGATAAGAACATCGTAAACGTTTGGACCTACAAGAGGAACGACATTCAAAAAAGGTATAATACCGACACTTAACGCCATGCTTTATAACAGAGAAAGCAATGCTTCCCGCCTCATACTGACCCCAAGTTTTCCATGTCTCCAAACTGCTCGGCTTCGTTCCAGGAAATTTGAAAAGCGCTCACCTCCATCTCTGTATGGGTTCGCCAAGCCACGCGTTCCCTTCCAGGTCTCTTCTCTGAACTACTCACTGAATGGCGCTCCATTTATGCTGATCATCGCTGCCCAGAACCTATCGTAATGTTCTGGCGAATATCCAGTGTACTGGGCAGACGATCATAAGAGACCACTAGATTTACATTTCTTAGAGAAAATTGTGGGGCGATTGTGGGCCAGAGACAGCCCAAGTCCTGGAGATGACGATGTGAGCTGGCTGGTCAGGGGTTGTCAAGAGAAGATGCCCATTTGTATATTACGTTTTTAGTAGGTGCAACGTATGAATGATACTGTCCCTTAGGTACGGAGGGAATTGGCGGCCCATTCCAAACCTTGTCAACCTGAATGTTAATTGAAATTTGATGTGAGCTGGACAACCTCGCGCTAGTCTGTTAATCAATCGTACTCGTGCGAAGGCTCGATCAGTGACTGTAGGCACTTCGTCATTTAATGCTAGTTTAAGAAAGATTGCGTCCACTGTTGGCCCGCAACTCGAGCAACGAAAATCGAGAAAGATCCGTACAGTGATCGAAGGACATATACAATGACTGTTAACACATGCCTCTGTGAAATACTATAAAGTCCCAGTGCCAAGTTCCTAGGTCATGGTAGGAAGCGAAAATGCTACACCTTCACCTCGAGGCCGGGCTCGGGAGCGGACTCGTTGAGAATCAGATCATCGCTGTCATTACTCACTCATCCGGACCAGTGGAAAGTAACGGATAGCAGACGGATAGCAAACAAGGCCGCTTTATGCAATTTGAAGCTAGACGACAACCAGCAAATACATACACAAAGATAGCGAAAGGGCCTACAAGCGGACGCGAGTATCAGTTAAATTGATTACATAATGAAGACGAGTCCTTGATTCAGGTACCGGATCGGGAGGGCGAATCCCGCGCGTCGAAATCTCTCGGTGTGCGCCGTTCGGTGACTCCCAGTCGCGTCGCTTGAGCTTTCACCATCATTATTACAGCACCCGAATGGAAGATAGTTACAGTGCGGATGAAGTCGAAGAACTCTTGGCAGGCAAACAAGTTGGCCATGGACCCACTGGCAGGACAATCGGAGTCGTGCATGGTGGCGGGATGGCGCACGCTGAGGGCGCACGAAATCAGGGGAGTTTCACGATGTGATTGTTAGCGGAAGGTGCCGTCAGGACCGGGTACCGCACCGTACGTGGATTGAATGGAACAGTGACATCGGCGCTGTGAGGGAAGCGGAGGTTGGACGCACCGGATACAGTCCTTCCAGGTACAATGAACTACGGTAATGGATCTCCTTCCTCAAGTCGTTATGCCTCGTTGTTCATGATGTCCTAGGTTGCTCTAATCTGGCTAGATCTCTTAATACAACATGATATGAGCCTGGAGCGCATCGCCAAGCCTGTCAGATACTAGCCTGGACTTCCAAACAACGGTCCGGAATGGTAAGGTATGGCTATACCTCCCTCTCGGCGCTGCTGTTGGTCCAATACCGGGGACCCTTAGTAGACAACGGTTTAAAACGTCACAAACGCCTGAGTGTCCTGTATCTCCTTCTCGCACTTCTTCCCCCGTACTGTCTGTCTTCTCTTCTGTTACGATCACTGTCCCCTTCTCCCGCAAAATTTCCTGATTGCTCGAGAAAGCACGATGTCCTTACGCGACCTCGGTGCCGATGAATACACTCGGCACCATCATTACCCACAAACCGCAGAGTCCAGCAAAGAAAATTCTCCCTTGCCCGCCTCAGAAGAACTGGTCGCCGAGGCCAATGCTCGCAGTGGTCATCAATCGATGCAAAGCACTTCGCCTTCAGTATCCAATTCGACGCATCTTAGTGACTTCGTCGTAACACCCCCAGTTGATGTAATCCAAGCAGATACATCCTCGTCCCCAGGGTTGGGTCTCGGTACTTATCTTCGCTGTTTTCGTTTGAGCTAGTGCGATCGGGAACATTCATATATGGATTTGTTACAGTCCGTGAGTACAAGAATAATATCCGCCGACCAACCACCTCCTCGTCTGGCGCGTCAACATCGGCAGTTCCGTTCCAAAAAGCAGCCTCTGCGGTCCCTCGGCGCGCCGCGCACAACCAATCTGTTTACTCCCGAGACTCATTTTCGAATCCTCCCCCTCGCTCGTTGAGAAACTCTTGGCACATCGGCCCTTCCCTCGTCCACTCCCAGGCGTTGAGCGACTTGACCCCCAGCTCCGCACGCCCTGGGCTCAAATCCGCTCGCAAACCTGCAGTGCGGCGTCTGAAGTCAACAGCAATTCTGGATACAGATACCAATCCTATTGAAAAGCCTTGGTTGAGGGACAGTGATCCACGCAAGAGAATAAGCTACCTGCTCACTATGAGTTGTATGCTTCTAGGAGCTGTTGCTGGCGCGGCACTGTGTTTTTTCGGTGCAAGGGGTATCATGTTTGTCGGTGATGTGTGCTTGGTGATGGACGAGGACTTCAGTTCAGGTCTCAATACGACTCGATGGGCACGGGAGGTTTCTATGGGCGGCTTTGGGTACGTTGCACGATCGGCCCCAGCTTGTTGTGTTGTGTCTTCTAACCTGACAGACAGAAATGGTGAGTTCGAGATGACAACCGCTTCGTCAAACAACTCGTATGTTGAAGACGGGGTCCTGTACATTGTCCCGACGCTCACATCGGACGTGATTGGCGAAAACGCGATCTTCAACGGCTACACATACAACATCACCGGTTGTACGACGGCGAATGCGACTGCATGTGACGCCGTCTCAAACCTGACACTACAGACCGTGATTAACCCCGTTCAGTCCGCACGTCTGACGACAGTCAACTCGACTAGTATCAAGTATGGCCGTGTCGAGGTTGTCGCACGACTACCCATAGGCGACTGGTTATGGCCCGCGATTTGGATGCTCCCCGTCAATAATACCTATGGAGATTGGCCGATGAGTGGTGAGATCGACGTGAGTGACTGCTCCTTTCTTGACGAATTTCTTCGTCTTATATCGTGTAAAGATCATGGAAGCTCGAGGAAACGCGCCGTCGTACCCGAAGCAAGGCCGGAATTATGTCCGCTCTTCACTCAATTGGGGTCCGACGACGTTCATCAACAGTGTAGCAAAGACGTTTGGCTGGTGGAGGGAACGTCACTCGCAGTACTCAGACAAGTTCAATACGTATACGCTCGAGTGGAACGAAAAATTCATTCGTATGTACGTCAACGACCGGAACACGCCCATGCTCCAGTTGAAGTTCAACAAGCCATTCTTCGAGCGTGGGAACTATCCCAAGACAGTTGTGAACGGCACTACCGAGATCGTACTGGAGAACCCATGGCAGGATGCTGGGGATAACGCAGCACCCTTTGATCAAGGTGTGTCTGTAGCAGAGCTGGTTTAGTTATTAATAAAATACTGATGCGGAGCCCGGATCAACCAGCATTTTACCTGATCTTGGACGTCGCTGTAGGTGGCACTCAAGGCTGGTTTCCCGACGGATTTGGCGACAAACCTTGGCTCGATGGTTCAGGCGTCGCAATGTACGATTTTGCAAGAGCACAGGAGACTTGGTACTCGACATGGCCATCAGATCCCAAAAGGCGTGGTATGGCCATATCGAGCGTCAAGATGTGGCAAACGTGTTGAGAGGTTGTCTCCAATCAAATGACTTGTTTTACATGTACTATTTAGAGTTTCACGGGTTTCACGGTTATGCTGCTATTGTTCATCCCCTGTGTCTTGATCACCCTGGACCCATTCTTCCCCTTCCCAACTGTATACAATATTTGCTCTTTATTTCCCCGTTTCAATGGGCTTGCGCAGACGTCTTTAGCAAGGCATCCCGAGGAAATTCCAAGGAGAGACGAGGTTACTCGTGGCCAGGACGAGGCCCTCGCAAATCATTCTACTATTAAAGGAAAGTGTGACGATCGCTCCGAAGAAAACGGAAGCATCAGCGCATCACCTTTAGTCCTCGTTCAACTCTCTTTCGGCACCATTCACAATGTATTGCCTTCCTGCTGCGACCACACACGCACTCAGTCAATATACATCCTTACGACCCTAACATACTCCGAGTGATTTGGCTACACAAATCGGCGGGCTTTGCGTCTTCACTAAGGCTGGAATCCCCACTGTACTTAGTCAAGTTGTCGTGCTGAGACTCGCTGACGGATCAAACAGACTTGAAAAGGTTTCCTATTGAATCGGCAATCTGTAGACCTTGGCCAAATAATACACACCTGCTTCCTGATACTTCGCCACCGACATGCATGTTATTCCCGCTTTCCCAAGACTACAGACCACTCCCACTCCCACCAGTGGCTTTCATCCCATCGAACCGTTACGGACGACAGCACCCTTAGACTCGACTTATACGAGTGAATAGCTATGGACGCTGTCCAAACCTATGAGTATCATCAGCTTGAAGAGCTCGACCACCAAAGTCAGACTCCGGAACTCGTGGATCCCGCCATTGTCCCCCTCCCGCCCTCGGATGCGGGCACCTCAGACGGAGCGTCCATCGCTGCAGGAAATGCATCGGAGAAAGCAAACAAAAGTGTGTACGATGGCTCGCTGCGTATACCGACTGTAGCTGACGAACCTACGCTCGCGTGAATTGGACCAGGCGATGTCGAGTATCTTCAGGTGATCGCCGGGCACCTTAATGCGATGGCATCGTTCCAAGTACGTGAGGGACGGAGCGCAAAGGAGAGCGAGAAGACAAACTTCACGAACCAGGGGTTCGCCTCCCTTGCAGTGGTTGTGAGTGTCTTCCATCTACACTACTACACATGCTCTCACAATATCGCGATGCGAACCTTCGCGGGGAAACCTACCAGTCCGTCTTCCTTGCATCGCTCGCAGTTGCTTTTCTGTCGCTCGTACACGACACGATCGACGACCGGCCAGCAGGCGCAGGGCCGAAAACGAGCGACAGCGTAATCTACGCATTCTGCTACATGACCGTCATCTTCTCTCTACTCGACGGGATCGCTCTCGGAAGTCTTGGACTACGGGCCTTCGTCCGTGCGAACATTAACAGTTCTGAGAGCTCCCTGGGCTCGCTCGAGCTGGGACACCGATCTACAGACAGCCTCTCCTCCGCAGGGACGTCCGCACGAAGTACACCTGAGTCCGAGTCCGACGAGTCCGGAAACGGGGATTCCTCCTCCGCGTCAGCAGTAACAAACTTCTCTAAAGGACTGCGCAGGGTCCGGAAGAACCTGCAGGAGGACGGGGCGGTCGAGATCGCCGTGCTACTCGTCATCATATGCCCGCTGATGCTCGCCGCAGAGTCCCTCCTGATCGCGCTGCTCGTCTTCGTTTGGGCGGAGCAGACGCTTGCTGTCGCGCTGGCCGCAACGCTCTCGTTTTTGTACGCAATGCTCGCGATGTGTGGGGTGGGTTTCTTGATTTGGTTGCGTACTTCCTAATGCATAGAGCGCGTGGAAGGACACCCTCTGCTCTTCCCAGAGAGTATACAGCAGGAGGACTCCTGTGAAGAAGCACAACTCTTTCCAAACATGTCAACATCGTTGATATTGCATTGCCCCGAGTGTCTAAAGACGCAACTTAATTAGCCACGGTAATCCTATTATTGTAATTCTTTGACCGAACATAACTTTTTAAATACTATACCTACTTGTATAAGATAAATAACTCTCTCTTTAAAATTTCATTCAGCTGTAATTCATCGAGAATCAATTGGCAAATGAAACTGGAAGTTCAAAACGCAAAGATTGGGCATTCAAGGCCCGGAGAGTGACACGCTCGCTCTGCATATCCGCATCTCCGTCCCTTTCTACCACTGGCTAGCATCCTGCCCCGCTCCCATCTCGAGTGGCCGCCACACAGCTCCCCCCAAAACGTTTAAAAATGTTCGGCGATAATTGACGGTAGCGGCGTCATGGATTGTTCAAAGGACCGCGTTGTGTGGCTACTGCGGGAAGCAGCTACAATTCTCAAAATACCTTTCAATACTCATATAGGGCACTTATTGTCATGAAAACTTGTATAGAGCTCATCCAGTGCACGTGCGCAAGAATTACTGAGGTTCGGCTTTTACGGAAGCAAAACTTGACGAGATGTCGAAAGGGATAGGGGTCCAAGGAGAAACGGGACAACTTCACCGCGCACACTTGAAAAGAATCACAAGAACATATATTACGCTAGTAGAATACACGATGTCTAGCTACAAGTGGATTCGCGCGGACGCCAGAAACGGCGTTTAATAATTATCATTAAGAGAGAGGATTAAAAACGGTATAAAAATGAGATGGGTTCTACTCCCCCTTTTGCGCGCTCTTTTACTTCGACTGTATTGTCACAGTCATTAGTGGCGCCAATCGAGATGCACGAGGTGCTCCGCATCATTTGCGTCCCATGGGTGCTCCACCTCAACGGCACGCACCAGTGCGGCCGCAGCAGGCGAGCGTGGCACCGCATCAATCGCAAACGGTTCGGGGTGTCTGCAATACACAAGCGTCAGATATAAAAATAAAACGAAAACAGCCAGCAGAACGCACGTGATTGTTCCTGGTGAATACACATGACGAGGCGGCTCCGCGCCGGCGGGCGCACGCAGGTCAAGTGCTGCGAGGCTCGTAGCGATGAACATGAACAGGCTTGCATCCGCGAGCTCCTTCCCAGGGCATGCACGTCGACCGAAACCGAACACATAATCGCGCACATCACGCTCGGGACCGTCCGCGGCCGCAGCTTTGTTTGCCTTTGTTCCCGGCGATGTGGGCGCGTGATCACAACTCAAGAAGCGCTCTGGTTTGAAGTCAAAGGGGGAGTCGTACACGACGGGGTCATGAGCGTATTGCCTATAACGCAAATCAGGGACCAGCGATCAGGAACCAGGCCGTCGATCCTGGTAGCAAGGAACGGGCGTACCAAATGTTCGGCATGACGATTGCACCTTTCGGAATACGATAGCCCTCGTAATGAACCTCCTCTGTATTCACGTGTGGGAGGCCTGAAGTCCAAATAAGCAACTCTACTAGGCTCAAAACGCTTATGCTCACCCATCGGAGCGATCGGGGCCCAGCGCAGCACCTCCTGCACGAGCGCGTTCACGTAAGGCAGGCGCGAGCGGTCCTCGAAAGTGGGGAGGCGTATGCCAGGACCGCCAGTAACCATGTCGACCTCAGCCTGCGCACGCCCAAGGACGTGAGGATGCATCACCATCGCAAGAAAGAACGACTGGATTGCCGAGACGGTCTGCGCAAGTCACTTATAGGTGAAGGTCTAGACGAGGGATGAGCGGCACACACCGTATCGGCGCCACCAGTATATAGACTCGACGCGGACCACTTGACGACATGCTCCTCCTCCGGGGAGAGCACGCCCGAACCTTCAGGGTCAAACTTTTCAAGAAGGGCAGAAACGTATGACGGAGCGGCGGTCCCAGCAGCCTGTTGCCCCACACAAATTTAATAGAGTTTTAAATCATGATGGCTTGTACGTACCATCTGCTGCCTCACGAACGCGAATGGTTTTTCGACGAGCTCCGTAACGGTCGCGCGGAAGCGGCGCGCAGTCTTCTGGAAACCCGCGCCAGGGACCCACTCCGGGATGTGTCGCACTGTTTATAGTCTGGTCAGATTGAGTATGGAACAAACTAAATCAGGAACGGCGCACAGAAAGGCAAGATGTCTACGATAAACGCTCCGGGCTGGGCGGCCATGCTGATCTGGGCAATGCCTTCTTCAGCGAGTGCGACGAGGGGGTCGCGCCCTGTCGGATCGATGGTGTACCCGTATGCAATGCGCAGGATGATCGCGCCGGTGGATCTGAGGTTGTGGGAATTAGTCAACACGATGACGTCATCTAAACTGCAAGATCTTCCGGGGATAACCGCTGGAGGCGCGCACGAAATGGACTCACGTCTGAACGTGCTTTAAGAGTCCGGATTTGTCGCTGAGGACGCGCAGAAGGAAGCGGCGAGCCTCGACCTCGATAAGAGGATGGAACTTGGATATGGCGACCTGGGTTCCGATAACCTACATGGAAGGCGATGAGAAAATTTGCAACAAATATAGGACGAGCGCGTCGCGACGCGAAGGGAATTCATGAGACCGATCGGATCGCATATAAGAAAGTGAATGGATAGAACGGCGCTTAGAGGTTGGAGCGGCAAGAAGAGGGCTAAAAACGGAGGGAAAGTGGACATATACCTGGTGAAGTTCCTTTCTGAAGAAGCGGAAGTCGTCCCCATAGCGTTGAAGGGCGAGTGTATTGGCCCAGCCACACATTTCACCGGCAAAGACGATGCGGGGGCGGTCACTGAAGACGGCGGAGCGGCTCTCAAAGAGAGCAGTGGCTGCTGCAGGGTCGTGGAGAACGACGAGGTGTGTGCCGAAGATGGAAAGGCGGGAGAGGGGGCCGAAGCGGAGGGCATGCTCTGCCCAGCGGAGCCATGCGTGGCCTGTGGGGACGTCGAAGAGGTTTCCTATGAGCGGGGCGGGTGGCGGGCCCGGAGGAAGAGGGAGACGGGGCTCGGAGGAGCGGGTGAGGATGCGCTTGAGGAGGAAGAGGCCGAGGGCAGCGAGGAGGGCGTCCGCGGCGTAGAAGAGGGCGCGATTCATGGCGGGACGAGGAGGAGGAGGAGGAGAGGGAAAGTGAGCTGGCGAACGGGACCGGGTGGCACACGGAGTTTAGCAGACATTTATATATCTTTTCTGAATAATTCCTCGAGGCAGCGCTCAGCAGCGGCTCTGCCCGGACAGCGGCGTTCACTGGGATCGTCACTTAGGTAAGCACGCGGTCCAAAAACATCGCAGCGCAGTTCCGCTGCACAGAGTCCGCCAGGCGCAGTCCACCAGCAATGAAGCGCGTCGCCAGCGACCCTCCTCCTCCCCCCAAGAAACTAAAGGTCTCTCAGCAACCAATGAGTACAGACGACTCTGCAGACTGGGCAACCGTCGCCAAGTCCAAGGCTGCAAAACAGCGTCAGTTCCTCTTCCTTCGCAGTGTATGCTTGCCTGACGCGCACTCGAGTCCAGTCGTCCATGCCCTGCCTTCCAAACCACAGCAGCCAAATCCATTCGCGAGCCTCCTCCAGAACGACGACGGTTGGGAGAAAGTAGAGAAGCGCAAGGCAAAAAAGGCCCGCAAAACAGAGGACCGCATCGACGTACGTTCCCTCTATTCTCCTCCTCCTCGGCTCTTACTTTCTCTGCAGGACTCGCCTCCACGTTTCTTCTACGCGAACAGCGACATCGTCAAGCGAAAAGAGGCAATCGCTATCGGTGTGAGCCGTCTCCCATACACCCCTCAACGCGTCACTGACCCAACCTTGTAGGACATCCGCGAGCTCGTCCTCCATCTTCTGGGCGAGGCAGGTCCGCAGCCCTGGCTAAAAGTAGAAGTGCGCTCTGCCTCTCTATACCGTCCCCATCTACGCTGACCCCGCACAGAACAGACTCGCCATTAAAAAAGTACTCGTCCTCTTCGTCCCCGGCGTCCTCCCCGAGCACATCGGCGTCGACCTCCACCCCGTCAGCGCGACCGTAAACCCGAACCTCCCCGTCTCCATCCCACTCCCGCGTGACCCAAGCTCTAGCTCCGCGCCTCCGCCCGCGCCTGTGCCTGTCGTCGTGAAAACGCTGTTCGGCGGTACGCGCGAGATCATTCCCAACGTCAAGCCCGAATCCGCCACACCCACCACCAAGCTACCCTTCCTCGCGCGCACCTTCAGCCACGCATGCCCAACCCGCGCACCCGGCGACGCGCAGCGCATGCACAGTGTCCTCAGCGCATTCTTCAACGGTCCAGTCCCTTCCGACGAGCGCCGCAGGCGCGCAGCCGCCTCTGCCAAAGGTACATATCGCAATTCCTATTTCCATTTCCGTACCTAGTCCTTCATTTCAAATCAAATCCACCCCCGGATTCTCAATCATATTGACCACGAACTGACTGACCCGCTCGGTCCCGCAGCGAGTAAAGGCAAAAACACGGACCCGGCCGACCTTCTGAGCTACGTGCTCACCCCCGCGCAGATGCGCGAGAACGAGTATCCGCTGCCTTCTTACATGTGTGACGCGTCCGAAGGTCCAGGCCACGACGGTGTCGACTGGGAGGAGACGCCCGAGCCGGAACCCGAGCCAGAACCGAAGCAGACCGACGCAAGCGGGGGCGAGGGCGAGGGCGACAGCGCGGTCCCGACCCCGACCCTGTCCCCGGTAGAGGTGTTCGCTGCCGACTGCGAGATGTGCCTGACAGAAGACGGCAAAGCCCTCACGCGTCTATGCGTCGTCGCATACGCCACCGGAGAGATCCTGCTCGACGAGCTCGTCAAGCCGCCCAAACCCATCACGGACTACCTCACACAGTACGTACCCTCCCTCCTCTTCTCCTCCCCCCACCAACCCGAACACGCGCACAGATGGTCAGGTATAACCGAAGAAATGTTACGACCCGTCACGACCCCTCTCGCCTCCGCGCGTCTTGCCCTCGTCTCCATCCTCACCGCCTCGCGAGCCCGCACGGGTCGCACGCCCATCCTCCTCGGCCACTCCCTCGAAAACGACCTCCGCGCACTCCGCCTCGCCCACCCGCGTATCGCCGACACAGCACTACTCTTCCACCACCCGCGCGGACGACCGCGCAAGCCCGGACTCGCCTGGCTCACCCAGAAATGGTGCGGCCGCGAGATCCAGCACCGTCCAGGCGGGGGACACGACCCGCGCGAGGACGCGCTCGCGTGTGCGGAGCTCCTACGCCGTAAGATTGCAGGCGGGCCCGGGTTCGGCGAGTTTCGCTCCGCCGCGGAGAGCGAGAGCGTCTGGGAGCGACTCCGTCGCTCCGTGCGCGGCAGCTCGTCGGGTGATCCCGGTACAGGCGAGGGCGCGCACCTCCGCACCGCGCTTGTCGACCGCGGGAATCCCTCCACGTGGCACGCACCTGGCGCAGGCGCCGGCCGCACGCTGGCGTGCGCGAGCGACGCAGAGGTCGTCCAGGGCATCCTGCAATGTGTCGACGAGTGCGACTTTGTGTGGGCGCGACTTAGCGGACTCGCAGAGGCGCAGGGGTGGCTACAGCAGCGGAGCAGCAGCACGCCAGCTCCCGCCCCCGCTCCCGATCCGGAGGACACCACAACAGCATTCAATACACTCAACTCACATCTCGCACTCGTGCACGCGTCGCTCCCCTCACGCACCGCGCTGGTGGTCTTCACGGGTCACGGCGACCCGCGCGGGATGAGCGCATTGCAGGCGCGGCGCGCCGCGTTCGAGAACGCATTGCGCGCTGCAGGGACAGGTGCGGGTGGTGCCACGTCGCGGCTCCCTGAGGAGGTGCGGTGGACGTCGGCGGACGCGCGTACGCTGGAGGAGACGGTTGAGCGCACGAAGCAGGGGCTGCTGTTCTTGTGCTTGAAGTGAGGGTGCCGCCGTAGGGTGGATTTGCGTAGAGATCAGGGTGAATAGTGGAGTATCCTCTGTCGGTAGGGTAACTCTCGTCCGCAAGGACTTCAGAGCAGGGCGCCCGCGTTCCAGAGCAGCGTCCAGAGGAACCTCCTCGGCCTACATGCACACCTTGCCTGGATCTTACGCGTGAAATCGCACATACGTGCCTGAGTGAAACCCCAAACATGCATAGCAAAAAATTGCCGTCTGTTTCGCCATTTGAAAAGTACAGTTTTCGCTATTTAACGGTGAAAACACCAATTAAGATTTTACGGATTTTGTTTCGCCGACAAAACTGTAAGTTAATATTTGTGTTCGAAAGCGATGGGCAAGCTTGTTTAGGAACGGTTGGAGTGATCCAGCTGCCCGCTCATCTATTCTGGCGAAAGGCGTCTTATGAATTTTATCATATTTCTGACCCTCAGTGATTCTCAAACCACGACGCTCTGCACATCAAGGGTGACTGGCTCTCTGATTTGCAAATACTACACTTGCAAAAAAAGCAGATTAGGCGGCCGGGCCAAGCACCGCCCGAGCTTGCGTTGAGCGGCTCTTAAGTCCAGCCCACGCGACCCGGCCGCTTCCGAGATCACAACGTGGCGTGTTTTCCATTGCCTACGTCCAACGACGGCGATATCGCCCTACCGCCCCGCATTGCCAACCAAACGCCGCCGTTTTTTTCGAGTTGCTTTATGAAATGGTGGTGCCAGTGGTACAGTATTCGACCACGAGGACTCCTTCTGTCTCGTACCTGCAGCAGGACTTCTACCTGGCATGAACACGCCTTGTCCCGACGTCTAGCACAGGCCTGTCAAACCCCAGGCTTGTCCCATCGCGCGATTGCATTTCCCCGCCCTATTGACCTCTCTTTTGTTCGGGAAAATACATCAGCATCAATTGCACTGGCCACATCTCCGACTCCTCAGGTACAAATCTATCAACTCCACTTATGAAGCGCCCTTCCTTTCTGCTCATCTTTGCGGTAAGCCAGTGCATCCTCGGGCACTACCCCATTAACTCCATGATCTACGGGAATACGACTACCTATTTTGTCCTCCGCCCTTTCTGAGGGATACCCCTCACAGCCTGGCCTACGGGTATCGTAGAGATGATCACGACTCAACAGCATGCGCACTTCGCTCTTTAATCGCGATCATTGGGAGAACTGCGCCGTTAAGGACTTTTATCGCTTTCTCGCGATCGTCGAGTTTTATCCCTTCTGTGGCGGATCAATATTATTGCTAGACGACCTGGCGCCTCTGTCGCAAATTCATGGGCAGAGCATCTCCGGGGTGTTTCTCTTTTCCTGGAGACGAATAACCGCTCACTCAGTTCGGGGAGAGGAAGTATCTGAACTTCGAAGTGATGCAATCTGCAGCCAAGTTACTCCGGAGAATTGAGAGCCTTGCTCGCCAGGAACACAGGAACGCAGAAGTTGCACTTAGATCTCTGACAGGAGAAACCGCTCGTTATTGTGCACAGCAAATGATTGGTCTCAGAAAGCAGTCTGTATCGTCGATACCCTACAAGCGAAGGTGTGCCAGAGCATGCATTGCGCGTGCTGTGCAAAAGATTTCCGTGGCCGAGTGCTTCGAACTTCTGGTCTGCGCGACATTTCAATATTTATTCGAAAGGTAATCATAATATACCGCTCTCAGGCTTAACCAGTCACTCTGTCATTCTTTCCTATCATCGACGGGAGAACCAACCCAACTTTTCCCGCTTGCTTCCGGGACCACATCTATGTGTTACATCGACGGCCCCTTTGCTGATCGGAACAAGCTTCGATCTAACACTTCCGGTGAGGCTTTGACAAACGCTTGAACTGGAGCACCAAAGGACCGATTGCAGCAACCATTTGAAGAATTCCGCAAGCGCTGCACAAGCAAGGACTTTAACCTTATATCCCCTAGTCTACAAACCGGGTTAGTCGAGTTTGTCGGGATCTACGGGAAGGGAACGAGAAGGCGAGGCGCGCGCTTCCAAGGGCCTCCTTATCTTCGATATCAATTCATTTTGCCTTTCTCGCTCCCTCTGAGCACATGATGGTCAATGGCCTCCCGCATCAAAGGGCTGTGAACACACGGTACGATGTGATCTGTCCAGCACGTCGCGCCGGAGGAACCTTGCTATTTGTGGACATCCAGAGCTATATAGGGTTTCTTAATCCAGCGTGCTGCTCATCCCGGTGTGTTCACCCGTTTCGTGAAGCGACTGAATCGACAGATCCTGGTCTCTCTCGAGTCTTGCTCATCGCACTCGCCTTGCTACTATGTTTGGAAGTCGCTCTTTGGTCAACCACATCGACCCCAGTGTGGTGCCAATTTTATACTCCGAGTTGCGCGTCGGGGAATACTTTCAATCCGCAATTGTGACCGTCTTGGTCTATGACAGTAGTGAGTTCCTCTTGCCCGCCTGAGCGTCGCTGTTTTGATTTGACGTGAATCCTCAAATTTAACAGTCACAACTCTGGATAAGGAGGTCTGTGTTTCTTTATCTATCCGCGACTATGCCTGTTAATCTGTTAATCCCCATGGACTATACCGCGTAGATTAAATACTTCTGGGTGAGTCGGAGTTATTTTTCCGTCGGCCCCAAAGCCAACAAAGCTTATACTATGCGACTGTAGAGTAGCCCATGCAACTCTGTCAGCCTGATATATTTTGCGGTGAGCGATAACAAATCGAAGATCGTCCAAACACATGGGCACTGATACACGATGATCATTTCTTACAGAATCGCTTTGTTGGGGTCTTCTCAGCTATCGTGTATCTTTGGTGTAAGTCGGAGCTTTCAAGGGGTTAAAAACTGGTTCATTCTGAACGCGACGCGTTTTCCTTGCAGACAACACTTTTCATGTCGATGACAGACTGTAAGTCAATATTGAAGCTCTGTTGTACCGCAATTAATAAAGAATTTACATCCAGCTGTAAGAATACCAAAAAGCCGTGAGATGTACCATTCATCCTGACTTGTCAATGAAAAACAGGCTCTTTTACACTCCTAACTGCTGTGGCGGCCAGTAAGTTACTTCTAATTATCCCCCTCAGCCATACGTTCCTTACCGAACCTAGATTGGATAACCATAAACCTGATCGACTGTAAGAAATACTAAAGGGTGTAGTTCTTTGGTACTAACGCTCCTCTACTAGACATACTTACGATGAGGGTCTTGGCATTATTCTCGCAAGGTGCGTTTTGATATCAACGTGTGTTCGATAAAGCGGCTCACTATCTACAGATAAGAGATTGGCCGCGGTTCTCAAAATCCTCTTTGCAATGGAAGTAGCCGCCATGTTTGCCATACTGGCATACGTTCAAGTGTACAACGGCAGTGCGTACTCCTTTTGACCTCAGCAGGTCGATGGGCGGTCTATTGATTTGGCAGTTCAGCCGCTCTAGGGGAAATTGCACCAGGAATCACTGTATGCCAATCAGTCAGGTCTGTACAGCCGATATTTTTCGGGTTTTCTTGGTCAGTACTATGTATTTGCTTTTGAAGTCACTTGTATACTCACTTTGGGACCAAGGTCAATCCCACTGGCGTACGAACTTCTCTTGATGATCCTCGCCCTTTACAAGGCAGCGAGTTTCTGGACGGCGTCCGAAGGGTTCAGCGGCTTTAATCTTGTGAAGATTCTTATTGTGGACCAAGCCGTCTACTTCGCCCTGTCAGTATATGTCCCACCGCGACCCGACCGTGACGCTTGCTGAACCTGATTACAGGGCAATATTTTGCAACGTTGGGATGATCATATCGGATACCACCTCCAACCCACAAGTCATAGCGAAAGTCCTTTTGGGAATAATGGGGAGCCCTAGTCTGCTTTGCGTTCTAGGAAGTCACCTTTTAGTCCATCTGAAAGGGGCAGGAGAAAAAGGAGTCAACGAAGGAACCAGTTACAGAGTAAGGACGCTGAGTAATATAGAATTCTCCTAGTAGACGATATTTTAAATGGGCAAGGGTGCCATGAGTTTCTAGCTTTCATCAACTTACCTCTAGTACCAGAGTAAGTAAGCAGAGGTTGTAAAGTAACTGTACAGACTAGGATGGATAACTGAGGTTGTTGTGGGCCTGCCAGATGCGAAACTCTTGTTTCACCTGTGTTCAGCGTGCTCTTTTAATCCCTCGAGTCTTGGCTCGCGCGATAGAGTGTTTCTCATCCTTAATTATGCTATATTGTTAGATGAATACCACGGTACACGAGTCCTAGCATATGGTTACGCCAGATTTATTAGACAGCAAGGTTTCCAAGATAACAAGAAGTGACCCAGACCATCATGTAGTATTTCCAGCCATGGGTATAGCTGAATCCGCCACTTAGTAATACTGCTGCCGCAGTTATAACATGGTGAGGTAAGAATCTCGTGTTGATTCCTGGACCTGGCGTTCAGAGTCCTTAAGTTGCCTTATTGTGGCAGTATCGTACTATAACATCCTAGAAAAGTGCCACACCAAAGGATTCTTATTGTGCGAGAAAGTGCACACAGGCCTGACTCGAGAAACGGCATTGCACACCCGATACAAAACAAAATGAGGACCTTCTCGAGTAGAAAGCCTGGCGTTGCTGTCGCGGTGGAAAATCTATCAACCTCCCCTCCCCCATAGATTCATGATCGATGGAAAGACGCGGACCCATACTATTAACTCTGGCCTGGGCCGATATCATCTACCCCCACCTCGGACTGAATCATTTTTGGACCTTCCTTTATGGGATAAGCGACAGTAATGTAGTCAATGGTCAGAAAGTTAGAAACGACGGAAAAGGTCTGCGATGAGCCAGAGCACGAAACGTTTCAAGTTCTGTATAACTGCATACACGCGGTCGGACTGTCACGGTCCGACCAAATAACTCGATTTTTTTAATGGGTGAGGAATTAAGAACAGATCGTTCTCGGACTTGTCTTCTGTCCTTTGGCTCACTCGGGAGAGGGCGGAGAAAAAGGAGTCTGTGAGGGAACCAGGTACAGAACAACTCGGACAAGATAATTTTCCTTGGTAATATACTCTTAAAATATACACACAATTATTAAAATATATGTCACGTGTACAGTGACTAAGCACTTATGGTGCAATGATTGCGTGATTAGCACACAGACCAAGTCACATTACTTACTCCCAGCTAAAGAGCCAGTATCATACTTATAAGGATAAGTCCTACTCTTATATAATAGATTACCACAGTACGTGT
>JAKOPK010000411.1:0-23263 GCA_024195185.1 Coniferiporia weirii
TGTTTTGTTATTCCTGCAGAATTATCTAATACACCTGCCCCCCTGAAGGGGGGGCCATGACTAAACAACTACGGAGGTGCCTGTCATCGCACATTGCACGAAACTGGGCGGGGCACGTCCCCCCGGGGGGGGCTAGTGTGAAGTGCGCCCCATTAAGGAATGAAGGGAGGAGAGAGATGGGAGGTTTACATATGATGATGTCATGCCCTAACTAATAAAAGAAAGAAAAACTGTGGGGTCGTAGAAGAAAAGGAAAAGGGGAGGTGCGAGTGCCATATGAGAAACCAAGGAGGAATTCGAAAGACACTCATGAATCAGAGGGAAAGGGGGGAGCATTACCTGAGAGCTCCAAGAGGGCCAGGTCCATGTCCTGTGTCCGAGGTCCGAGGTAACGACGCACATATTCCCGAAGGGTACCCATGTCGAGTCCATCAGTGGTGGGGAGGCTGTCCAGAGCCATGGCAGCAAACGCCAAATGAATGGCCCCTGCGGTATGGTCTGAGATGCAGTTGAGGTGTCCAGTCAGGCGCAGCCAGCGTCACAGGACCAGGATAAGGTTTTCATCTGCCCATTCCGAGTGGTGGACAGGGGGGGGTGCCGTCAAGGCCAAACGCAGGGAATCCAGGATGCGAACGACTCGCAGCCACCCAGGATGTGTGCCGTGGATTGCATAGGCCAGGGTGGATGGTTGTGCCATCTGCAGTACGAGATCAGGCCATGCATGTGTTGGTAGGCTGAGTCAAAGCTCAGCCAGTAACCCCTGAAGGGACTGGCGTGGCAGAGGACCTGAGTGACTGCTGAGAGCTCACGGTGGGGGTGGTTGACCAGGAGTGTGAGTGGCTTCCTGGGCGTCTGGGTGGGGGGGCCGGTAACCGCCAAGTACTTGTCAGTGGTAGAGGCGAGGGGGCGGGCGAGTTGGAGGGACCAGCGCTCATGGGCCGTGAGGGTCGCCTGTTCCTTCAGCGCAGAGATAGAGGGGGGTAAGTTGGAGGGGGGCAGGTGAGTGGCCACCTTAGCTTCTGAGTCAGCCCATTTGTTACCCGCGATGTCCTCATGACCAGGGGACCATGCGAAGTGTATGTGAAGCTGTGGGAAGGAGTCCAGTAGAGTCTGGATGCCTGACTTCCAAAGGGGGAGGAGGTTAGCCCCTGAGGCAGAGGGCCAGCGCTTGTAAAGGTTGAGCGTGGTGAGCGAGTCTGACATGAAGACAATGTCGGTGATGTTTGCGAGCGGCTCATGTAGGTGGCGTGCTGCCCAGCCAGGTGCGATTCCCAAGGAGAATTGTTCGGCATCTGTTGCAGTGGCACAGAGGGGGGAGGTCAGCCGATGGGAGCGAAGCCGATGTGGTCCACTCATGGCGACGATAGCAGATCCAGCCTTCTGGCCTAGGTGTGAGCCATCAGTGAAGACCTGGACTGAAAGGGGTGTGCAGAGTTCCCAAGCTCAATGGACAAAGTCCGTCCGGACCTCGGAGGGAACCGGCATGGGGGGGACAGAGAAGCTGATCCGACCTTGCCCGAAGGCAAGGGGGTCGACCCAAGGGGGGTGCGTGTATGCTGGGACCTGTTGGACACGAGGGACATGGGCCTGCAGAGAAAGTGAGAAAGGTATATTAGCACACGGTAAATAACGACAGCGGCTGATAGAGTGGGGGGTGCGCCAGAGGCGCAGGGCATGGTTAGTCTTTAAATATTCGAAATACGCAAAGAAAGGGGGGAGGGAGCATAAGAAATTAGTTGAAAAGGGAGACATGCCCTTGTAGACGCTGAGAATCCACTGGCAAGTGGTGTTTTGAACAGCTTGCAGGTGATTCACTAAAGTTTTTTGGGACTGACCATGATACCAGACTGGTGTGCCCCATGAGAGCACAGTGTGTACACATGCCGAGTAAAGTAGTCGGAGGTGGAGGGCCGAGATGCCGCACTTGGTGTTGCCGAGTATGCATAAGGCGGCCAGTGTGGAGAGACCCTTGGAGCGCATACGCTCCATGTGGTGTTTGAAGGAGAGACCCGGGTCCCACCAGATCCCCAGCCAACGGAGGGGGATGGAGGGGTGGATCAGAGTATTTGGGTCGATTTGGATGCCCATCGTGTCCCAGCTGTGATAGCCGAGTTTACGACGAGGTGGATGAAAGTGGAGAGCCTCTGTTTTGGTGGCCTCAATGTTGAGTCCAATCTTATTGAAGAGGCTGTTGAGGTGGTGGTATGCATCTGCGAGCATTTTGCAGTTGGCGGTAACGGAGGTGCTGATGCATCCGATGAGATGGTCATTGACGTAGGCCAGGAGTTTGCACCCGCGCCACTGGAAGCGGTGCAGGACAAGGCCAGCGAAAATCGTCGATAAGATTGGGGAGGTGGGGGAACCCTGGGGGGTGCCGAGGTCGGGTTTCGGGGTCAGAGGGGTCGTCATGCCGTCAAAAGAGATGGCAACTTTACACCCCGTCATAAACAAGAGGCACCAGTCCGCCATGTTAGGTGGACAGCCCATCATGAGAAGCTGTTGGTGGAGGAGTTGAGGGTGCACCGAGTCAAAGAAGCCCTGAATGTCTACCGCAAGGACAGAGCAGACCTGGTTCATCAAGTGGGCACCCTCCGCTAGTTGGAGGAGGTGTTGGGCAGCATCATAGACTGAATGTCCTTGACGCCCCCCATACTGGTTTGGTGGCAGCCAGTCCTCGGTGTTAGCGAGGAACTGGAGCTGGTTAGTGATCATTTTCTTGAGGAGCTTGCCCAAGGTCTCCTCAAGAGTAATGGGGTGGTAGGAGCAGGGTGAGAATGGGTCCTTCTTATTCGGCTTCCGGAGCATGACAACTTTTGCCAACCGCCAGCACTCAGGGTGGTGCCCCAGGCGCAAGCAGTCATTGAAAAGTGACAGGATCTCATCGGGAAATGCAGCGACCACCCATTTTAGTGGGCAGTAACCGATGCCCAACAGCCCCAGGGCCGACAAGTTGGAGGTGTCGGTGAGCGCGTCCATCAACTCTGAAAGGAGGAGAGGGGGAGCACCTTGAGTGGGGGGGGGAAGGGGGCCTAGGCCCATGTCCGGGAGGGGGGGAGGTTCTTGGAAATAGGTGGAACGAAAAAGCTCACCTTTCTCCTTGTCCGACTGGGTGAAGGTTCCATCAGCGCGTTTCAGTGAGGGGACTTGTGTAGGGCGCATGCCTAGGCCGTGTTTGGCCCAGGACCAGATGTTGGAGGGGTTGGCCTCTGACGCCTGATCTGAGTAATAGGTTCGCTTTGCTGCCTGGACCCCTCGCTTGAAAGCTTGGCGCATGGCGGCTTGTAGTCTGTTGGTGGGTGCGGTGTCGATGGCCTTGAGGAGGTTGCCACAGGAGGGCATCCACCATGGGACCTCGGTCTTCAATGGCTGGGCGAGGGTGGTGAACAGCTGTAGGGCAGCCTCCATGGCATGGACCACGGCAGCCACTTTCGTGTCCAAGAGGGTGGTATCTGTAGTCGGGAGTTTGAAGGCATCGACTAGGGCCGGAAAGGCAAGCTCCGTCCACTCCCCATAGTCGTCATTTGTGAGACGACGGACCCGGGGGAGTGGCGGGGGAAGGTTAGTGGTAACTGCCCAGGTGAGTTGGGCATGGTCAGAGAGATTGGATCACACCGAAGTGAAAGAGTCTAGAATAGACTCCAGCGCGATATGTGGGGGGGCCCACACCATGTCAAGTGGGCACTGATGGGGCCCATCCTTTGGACAGGAGTTGGAGTCTGGTGCATGGACAGGCTTGAGGCTGTTTTCCTGAAAGAAATCGTCGAGGGGTTGGGCCCCCAATGACTCCCGCCGAGTGGTGGCAAGGTCGGACCAGGAGTGGTGGCGATGGTTGAAGTCGCCACACACCAGTAGGGAGGTGGCCAGCAACAGGGGAAGTGAGAAAATAAAGGACTCACCTGGGTACTGGGGGGAGGGGGTGTTGCGCTCCGGATGATGCATACTGTAGAAGTTGCAGATCTGTAACATGACTTGGGAGCGTACCTCCACAGTCAGTACATCGGTGCCGCTGGTAGTGGGGCTGAGGACAGACCAGGAGGCAGGGGGGAGGTTCTGCGAGACATATGTTACAATGTGAGGGCACATGTTGGGGGGTAAAATGGCAATGTATCCAGAAATAGATGGAACACCATAGATAGGGAGTCCAGCTGGGTCAGTGAGGGAAGGTTGCGATCCGATTTGATACCAAGGCAGTTCTTGAATCAGGAGCAGATGAGGAGGAGACGGAGCTGAAGAAAGAGAAGGAAAAAGGGATTGTATCGCCGCGAGTGAGCGGGCAGCGTTCCACTGAAGTACACGAAGTTGTGCACTCATTAATATTCCTCTTCTTTGGGGAGGATGGGGAAGTCTTGTTCTTGCCCGGCGAGGATGCTGCGGAAGCGGCGTTTCTTGGGGCAAGCTGAGAATGTGGTGGGGTGGTCACCACCGCAGTGGTGGCAGTGGTGGGGGTGTGGGCAAAGGTCCGACTCGTTAGCTTCTGTGGCGCAGTCGGCACAAGATTTGCGATGGTTAATGGTACAGTGATTGCTGGCACATTTGGTGCACATCGCGGGTGCTTTGCAGCCCTTGGTACCATGGCTGAGTGCCTGGCAATGCTCACACTGGGTGAGGCCGGGGCGAACAGGTGGCACCAAGAGCTGGAGGGAGGTGCCGAAGAGCCAGATGTGGGGCTTCTTGAGGAGGCGCGTGCGGACTTGACCATCTGGGTCAGTGAAGGAAAAGGACACTGGGCACTGCTTGAGATTACTGACATTCTCGGCTGGTGTGGCAAAATGGGGGGGGATAACGAAGTCGAGGTTGCGAAGTGCAGGGTTGTGCTTTACTTCCAACAAAAGTTGGGTGGGGGTGAAAATTTTGCCTCCAGAGCCGAACATGTCTGTGGTGGGCACCATAGAGATGCGAAGGGCAGAGCGCTGGCGGATGCGAGATGGGGAGAGGATGAAGTCATCCGGGAGGACGGCATCAGTGACGAGGCACCTGTCATGCATGTGGCGCGCGAACACGACCTGGTGGCGATCAATGATTGTCTCTGTTGTTGGGGTTGCGTTGGGGGGGTGGTGGGTGAAGACAGACATGATGTTGCCCTTGACATTGAATGCCGAAGAGAGCACCATGATGCGGTCTGCAGTGGGGAGGGCATCGAAGAATTCCCAGGCCTGTTGGGTTAGAATGGACCCAGAGAGATGGGAGTCAGCACGAGGGACATGGAGACCAGTGCTTAGAACCAGAGTGGGGTCCTTAGCATACATCTTGGGGGGAGGAGGCAGTTGCTGCTTGGACTTCTTCTTCTTTTTGGCAGAAGCTGCTGTGGTGGTCTGTGGGGGGTTAGTAAGGGCCATGGGTTGTGCCACAGCCTGGGCATAGGAGATAGGGGCACCGGCAGTTGGGGCTGGTGCCACGAGGGTGGTCTGGGTGCCTCCCACATTGGTGGGAGCCGGAGTCCTCGACGCCTGTTGGGGGCGTGGGGGGGGATGGGCAGCGAGGGTGGAGACCTGCCGGGAGATGGTACCAACGTTGGAGGTGAGCTTCAGCATTGCGGCTTTCAGCTCCCTCATCTTGTCAGATGGTGGGGGGGGGCGGGTGGCTTGTGGCGGGGGGCCGTGAGCGCCGGTGGCAAAGGGGGCAGGCAGGTCAACATCGTAACCTGTAGCCACGATTCTGTACTGTGTGACTACATTGTGCAGTTCCATGTTTTGGGGGTGGGTGCCGCCTTCTTGTGCCTGCTTGAGTGACAACAAGGTGACATGGCAGTGCGCAAGCATCCTGCCGATGAACTGTGCGAGTTCGTACGCCGTCTGGGCAGGGGTGGAGTCAGGGGGACCAGTGTTCACCTGACAGTGTAGGTCCTCAAACCGCGCAACTGACTCAAACAGAATCCATTGGGACTCCATGACTTGGGCTGGGTGAACGAGGGGGGTGATGGTATCGGCAGATCGTTTGCCAGTCTGCGCTTGTGGGGTGTGGGGGCTGCCCACCTCCATGGCCATGTCTTCGCCCAATCGTTCCTGCATGACAGGAGACGATGGGGCACCTTGAAGGGGGTCTGGGGAGGACATCTGGAAAGCTGGGCCGAGGGGGGGTTCTTCAGAGAGGACCAGGATCTGGTGGGGGGAGGACGGCGGTGAGGACGCTGGGCATTGCGGGGGTGGGGGCGCTGGCGGCTTCGATGCCGCGTCCAAGGATGCGAATGAGGCCTTAAATGATGAGAAGTTGGAAGGGTTGGGATGGGGGGGGCAACCTGAACCACTGGACGACATCTGAGGGAGTTTGAGCTACTGCTGCAAATATCAATGGTGGTGGTTAGAGGACAAGAAGGTGAGGACTCATTGCATGGCATGTACCATGGCAGCCGCTTTCACGTCAAGGAGGGTGGGGTTGTTGGTCGGGAGTTTGAAGGCCTCAGCCAGGGCTGGAAAGGCAATCTCTGTCCACTCCCCATAGTCATCGTTGGTGAGGTGATGGACTCAGGGAATGGGCGGGGGGAGATTAGTGGTGACCGCCCAAGAGAGCTGGGTGTGGTCAGAGAGAGTGGATCTTTTTTTTTTTTTTTTTTTTAATTATTATTCCTACAGAGTAATCTAATACACCTGCCCCCCCGAAGGGGGGGCCATGACTAAACAACTATGGAGGTGCCCGTCATCGCACATCGCACAAAACTGGGCGGGGCGTGTCCCCCTGAGGGGGGCTAGTGTAAAATGCGCCCTATTAAGGAAAAGAGGGGGAGAGAGATGGGAGGTTTACATATGTCAATGCCATGCCCTAACTAATAAAAGAAAGGGAAACTATGGAGTTAAATAAGAAATGGGAAGGGGGAGGCATGAGTGCCATGCGAGAAACCGAAGAGGAAGCCGAAAGTCACTCACGAATCAGAGGGAAAGGGGGGAGTATTACCTGACAACTCCAAGAGGGCCAGGTCCATGTCCTGTGTCCGAGGTCCGAGGTATCAATGCACATATTCCCGTAGGGTACCCATGTCGAGTCCATCTGTGGTGGGGTGGCCGTCCAGAGCCATGGCAGTGAATGCCAAGCGAATGGCCCCCGCGGTACAGTCTGAAATGCGGTTAAGGTGTCCCATCAGATGCAGCCAGTGTTGCAGGACCAGGATAAGGTCTTTGTCTGCCCATTTGGAATGGTGGACAGGGGGGGGTCGCCATCTGGGCCAGACGTGGGGAATCCATTGCGTGAACAACTTGCAGCCACCCAGGATGTGCGCAGTGGATTGCGTTGGCCAGGGTGGGTGGTTGTGCCACCTGCAGTACGAAATCAGGCCATGCGTGTGTCAGTAGGCAGAGTCAAAACTCAGCCAGTAACCCCCAAAGGGACCGGCATGGCAGAGGACCTGAGCGACTGTGGATAGCTCATGGCGGGGGTGGTCAACTAGAAGCGTGAGGAGCTTCCGAGGCGTCTGGGTGGGGGGGCCCGTGACCACCAAGTACTTGTCGGCGGTGGAGGCGAGGGGGCGGGCGAGTTGGAGGGACCAGCGCTCATGGGCCGTGAGGGTCACTTGCTCCTTCAGCACGGAGATTGAGGGGGGAAGGTTGGAGGGCGGTAGGCATGTGGCTGCCTTGGCTTCCGAATCAGCCCATTCGTTACCCGCAATGTCCTCATGACCAGGGGACCATGCGAAGTGAACGTGGAGCTGTGGGAAGGAGTCCAGTAGAGTCTGGACACCCGACTTCCAGAGAGGGAGGAGGTTGGCCCCCGAGGCAGAGGGCCAGCACATGTATAGGTTTAGCACTGTGAGTGAGTCAGACATAAAGATGATGTTGGTGACATTTGCGAGTGGCTCGTGGAGGTGGCATGCAGCCCAGCCAGGTGCGATGCCCAAGGAGAATTGTTCGGCATCTGTGGCGGCGGCGCACAGGGGGGAGGTCAGCCAATGGGAGCTGAGCTTATGCGGCCTGCTCATGGCAATGATAGCGGATCTGGCCTTCTGGCCGAGGTGTGAGCCATCGGTGAAGACCTGGATGGTGAGAGGCATGCAAAGTTCCCGAGCTCGATGGACAAAGGCCGTCTGGACCTTGGAGGGAACTGGCACGGGAGGGACGGAGAAGGTGATCTGGCCTTGCCCGAAGGTGAGGGGGTTGACCCAGGGGGGGTGCATGTACACTGGGACCTGTTGGACACAGGGGACATGGGCCTGCAGAGAAATGGAGAAAGGGAGATTAGCACGTGGAAGATAACGTT
Source organism: Coniferiporia weirii (assembly GCA_024195185.1). Lineage (NCBI taxonomy): Eukaryota > Fungi > Basidiomycota > Agaricomycetes > Hymenochaetales > Hymenochaetaceae > Coniferiporia > Coniferiporia weirii. The sequence continues at coordinate 8,185 of JAKOPK010000411.1, forward strand.
GGCAGCTGATAGAGTGGGGGGTGCGCCAAAGGCGCAGGGCATGGTTAGTTTTTAAATACTCGAAATAAGCAAAAAATGGGGGGAGGGAACACAAGTAATTAGTAGAGAGGGGAGATGCGCCCTTATAGACGCCTAGAATCCATCGGCAGGCAGTGTTTTGAATGGCCTGCAGACGGTTCACAAGGGTTTTCTGGGACCGGCCATGGAACCAGATGGGCGCGCCCCATGCGAGCATGGTGCGTACGCATGCCGAGTAGAGCTGCCAGAGGTGGAGGGCCGAGATGCCACGCTCGGTGTTGCCGAGGATGTGCAAGGCGGCGAGTGTAGAGAGACCTTTGGAGCACATGCGCTCCACATGAGGTTTGAAGGAGAGACCTGGATCCCACCAGGTCCCCAGCCAGTGGAGGGGGATGGAGGGGTGGATCAGTGTGTTTGGGTCAATTTGAATCCCCATCGTGTCCCAGCCATGGTAGCCGAGTTTGCGACAGGGTGGGTGAAAGTGGAGGGCCTCGGTTTTGGCAGCCTCAATATTGAGTCCGATCCAGTTGAAGAGGCTGTTGAGGTGGCGGTATGCATCCGCAAGGGTTTTGCAGTTGGCAGTGACAGAGGTGCCGACGCATACGATAAGATGGTCATCGACGTAGGCCAGGAGTTTGCACCCATGCCACTGAAAGTGGTGCAAGACAAGACCAGCAAAAATCGTCGAGAGGATCGGGGAGGCAGGGGAACCCTGGGGGGTGCCGAGGTCGGGTTTGGGGGTCAGAGGGGTCATCGTGCCATCAAAGGAGATGGCGACTTTACGCCCCGTCATGAACGAGAGGCACCAGTCTGCCATATTAGGCAGACAGCCCATTGTGAGCAGCTGTTGGTGGAGGAGGTGGGGGTGCACTGAGTCAAAGAAACCCTGAATGTCTACCATGAGGATAGAGCAGACCTGGTTTGTCAAGTGGGCACCCTCTGCTAGTTGGAGAAGGTGCTGGGCGGCGTCGTAGACTGAATGTCCTTGACGCCCCCCATACTGGTTAGGTGGCAGCCAGTCCTTGGTGTTGGCGAGGAACTGGAGCCAGTTAGTGATCATTTTCTCAAGGAGCTTGCCCAAGGTCTCCTCAAGTGTAATGGGGCGGTAAGAGCAGGGCGAGAATGGGTCCTTCTTATTCAGTTTCTGGAGCATGATGACTTTTGCTGCCTGCCAGCACTCAGGGTGGTGCCCCAGGTGCAGGCAGTCATTGAAAAGTGTCAGAACCTCATCAGGGAACGTGGCGACCACCCATTTTAGTGGGTGATAACCGATGCCCAACAGCCCTGGGGCCAACAAGTTGGAAGTAGTGGTGAGCGCATCCATCAACTCTGAGAGGAGGAGAGGGGGAGTGCCCTGGGTGGGGGGGGGAAGGGGGCCTAGGCTCACATCCGGGAGGGGGGGGAGAGAGAGAGTGGATCGCACCGAAGTGAAGGAGTCGAGGATGGACTCTAGCACGATGTGTGGGGGGGCCCACACCATGTCGATCAGGCACCGACGAGGCCCATCTTTTGGATGGGAGTCAGAGTCCGGAGCATGGGCAGGTTCAAGGCTGTTTTCCCGAAAGAAGTCGTCGAGGGGTTGCACCCCCAACGATTCCCACTGGGTAGCAGCAAGGTCGGACCAGGAGTGGTGGCGATGGTTGAAGTCGCCACACACCAGTAGTGAGGTGGCCAGCACCGAGGGGAGTGAGAAAAGAAATGACTCACCTGGGTACTGAGGGGAGGGGGCGTCGCATTCCGGAGGGCTCATACCATAGTAGTTGCAGAGTCGGACTGTGACTTGAGCGTGGACCTCCACCATCAGTACATCTGTGCCGTTTGTGGCAGGGCTGATGACAGACCAGGAGGATGGGGGAAGGTTCCATGAGACATAAGTTACAACATGGGGGTGCGTGTTGGGGGGTAGAACGGCGACATATCCAGAAATAGATGGAACACCATAGATAGGGAGTCCAGCTGGGTCAGTGAGGGACGGTTGCGATCCTATTTGATACCAAGGCGGTTCTTGAATCAGAAGAAGATGGGGGGGAGAAGGAGCCGAAGAAAGAGAAGGAAAAAGGGACTGTATCGCCGCGAGTGAGTGGGCAGCGTTCCACTGGAGTACCCTAAGTTGTGCACTCATTAATACTCTTCTTCTTCAGGGAGGATTGGGAAGTCTTGTTCTTGACTGGCGAGGATGCTGCAGAAGCGGCGCTTCTTGGGGCAAGCAGGGAAAGTGGTGGGATGGTCTCTGCTGCAGTTGTGGCAGTGGCGGGGGTGGGGGCAGAGATCCGACTCATTGGCCTCTGTGGCACAGTCAGCGCAAGATTTGCGGTGGTTAATGGTGCAGTGGTTGCTGGTGCATTCAGCGCACATCGCTGGGGCTTTGCAGCCCTTTGTGCTGTGTCTGAGCACCTGGCAACGCTCACACTGAGTGAGGCTGGGGCATATGGGTGGGACTGAGAGCTGGAGGGAGGTGCCGAAGAGCCAGACTCGAGGCCTCTTGAGGAGGCGCACACGAACTTGGCCGTCAGGGTCAGCAAAGGAGAAGGAGACCAGGCACTGTTTGAGGTTGATGACATTCTCAGCCGGTGTTGTGAAATGGGGGGGGATGATGAAGTCGAGATTGCGAAGTGCAGGGTTGTGCTTCACTTCTGACAAGAGTTGGGAAGGGGTAAATATCTTGCCTCCGGGACCAAACATATCGGTGGTGGGCACCATTGAGATGCGTAGAGCCGAGCACTGGCAGACGTGGGAAGGGGAGAGGATGAAGTCGTCCGGGAGGACAGCATCAGCGATGAGGCACCTGTTGCACATATGGCGCGCAAACGCGACCTGGTGACGATCAATGATTGTCTCTGTGGTCAGGTTTGAATTGGGAGGGCGGTGGGCAAAGATGGTCACGATGTTGCCCTTGATGTTGAATGCCGAGGACAGGATGGTGACGCGGTCCATGGTGGGGAGCGCATCGAAGAACTCCCTTGCCCGCTGGGTGAGAATAGCACCAGAGAGCCGGGAATCAGAACGGGGGACACAGAGACCAGTGCTAAGAACCAGCATTGGGTCCTTGGCAAACATCTTGGGGGGGGGCGGCAGCTGACGCTTAGTCTTCTTCTTCTTTTCGGGGGCAGCCATTGCAGTCATCTGTGAAGGGTTAGTGGGGGCCGCAGGTTGGGCCGTGGCCTGAGCATATGAGATGGGGGCACCGGTGGTGGGAGCCGATGTCACGAGGGTGGTTTGGGTGCCTCCCACGTTGGTGGGAGCTGTAGTCTTCATGGCCTGTTGGGGGCATGGGGGGGACGAGCAGCCAGGGAGGCGACCTGGTGGGAAATAGCCCCCACATTGGAGGTGAGCTTCAGCATCGCTGACTTCAGCTCCCTCATTTCGTTGGAGGGTTTTATTATTATTATTATTATTATTATTATTATTATTATTCCTGCAGAATTATCTAATACACCTGCCCCCCCGAAGGGGGGGCCATGACTAAACAACTATGGAGGCGCCCGTCATCGCACATCGCACAAAACTGGGCGGGGTGTGTCCCCCAGGGGGGCTAATGTAAAAATGTACCCTATTAAGGGAAAGAGAGGGGAAGAGGAATGGGAGGTTTACATATAGCGATGCCATGCCCTAAATAGTGAAAATAAAGGAAAACTCTGGGGTAGCATAAGAAAAGTGAAGGGGGAGGTGCGAGTGCCATTCAGGAAACCGAGGAGGAATTCAAAAGCTGCTCACAAATCTGAGGGAAAGGGGGGAGCATTACCTGAGAGCTCCAAGAGAGCCAGGTCCATGTCCTGTGTCCGAGGTCCGAGGTATTGACGCACGTATGCCCTGAGGGTGTTCATGTCCAATCCGTCAGTGGTGGGGTGGCCATCCAGAGCCATGGCGGCGAAAGCCAGGCAAATAGCCCCCGCGGTACGGTCCGAAATGTGGTGGAGGTGTCCCGTCAGACGCAGCCAGCATTGCAGGACCAGGATAAGGTTTTCGTCCGCCCATTCAGAGTGGTGGGCAGGGGGGGGTCACTGTCTAGGCCAGATGTGGGGAATCCAGTGTGCGAACGACTCGCAGCCGCCCAGGATGTGCACAGTGGATTGCGTTGGCCAGGGGGGGTGGTTGTGCCACCTGCAGTAGGAGATCAGGCCGTGCATGTGGTGGTAGGCTGAGTCGAAGCTCAGCCAGTAACCCCCGTAGGGACCGGCATGGCAGAGAACCTGAGTGACTGCGGAAAGCTCACGGCAGGGGTGGTCAATCAGGAGGGTGAGTATCTTCCTGGGCATCCGGGTGGGGGGGCCTGTGACTGCCAAGTATTTGTCGGCAGTGGAGGCGAGGGGGCGGGCGAGTTGGAGGGACCAATGCTCACGGGCCGTGAGGGTCGCTTGTTCCTTCAGCATGGAGATAGAGGGGGGTAGATTGGAGGGGGGCAGGCGGGTAGCCACCTTGGCTTCCAAATCAGCCCATTCGTTGCCCACAATGTCCTCATGACCAGGGGACCATGCAAAGTGCATGTGGAGCTGTGGGAACGAGTCCAGAAGGGTCTGGACGCCCGACTTCCAAAGGGGGAGGAGGTTGGCCCCTGAGGCGGAGGGCCAGCACTTGTAGAGGTTGAGCGCCGTGAGCGAGTCTGACATGAAGATGATGTCAGTGACGTTCGCAAGCAGTTCGCAGAGGTGGTGTGCGGCCCATCCAGGTGCAATACTGAGGGAGAATTGTTCGGCATCTGTGGCGGTGGCACACAGGGGGGAGGTGAGCTGATGAGAGTGGAGGTGGTGGGGCCCGCTCAATGCGACGATGGCGGATCCAGCCTTCTGTCCGAGGCAAGAGCCATTGGTGAAGACCTGGACAGTGAGGGGCGTGCATAGTTCCCGAGCTCGACGAACAAAGTCTGTCCGGACCTCGGAGGGAACCGGCACAGGGGGGACGGAAAAGCTGATCTGGCCTTGCCCGAAGGTGAGGGGGTCGGCCCAGGGGGGGGTGCGTGTATGCTGGGACCTGTTGGACATGGGGGACATGGGCCTGCAGAGAAAGGGAAAAGGGGATGTTAGCATGCGGCAAGTAATGGCAGTGGCCGATGGAGTGAGGGGTGCGCCAAAGGCACAGGGCATGGTTAGTTTTTAAGTATTCGAAGTATGCAAAAAAGGGGGGGAGGGAGCAAAGAAAATTGGTAGAGAGGGGAGACGTGCCCTTATAGACACCGAGAATCCACCGGCAGGCAGTGTTTTGGACAGCCTGCAGGTGGTTCACTAAAGTTTTTTGGGACCGGCCATGGTACCAAACTGGCATGCCCCATGCAAGCATGGTGCACATGCAGGCCGAGTAGAGTAGCTGGAGGTGGAGGGCTGAGATGCCGCATTCGGTGTTACCGAGGATGCATAGGGTGGCGAGTGTAGAGAGACCTTTTGAGCGCATGCGCTCCACATGAGGTTTGAAGGAGAGGCCTGGATCCCACCAGATCCCTAGCCAGCGGAGAGGGATGGAGGGGCATATGAGGGTGTTGGGGTCGATTTGGATGCCCATCGTGTCCCAGCCATGATAGCCGAGTTTGCAATGGGGTGGGTGAAAGTGGAGGGCTTCTGTTTTGGCGGCTTCGATGTTGAGCCCGATCCGGTTAAAGAGGCCATTGAGATGGTGGTATGCATCCGCAAGCGTCTTGCAGTTGGCGGTGATGGAGGCGCCGACGCATACAATGAGATGGTCATTGACGTAGGCTAGGAGTTTGCAACCACACCACTGAAAGCGGCGGAGGACGAGTCCAGCAAAGATCATTGAGAGTATTGGGGAGGCGGGGGAACCTTGAGGGGTACTGAGGTCGGGTTTGGGTGTCAGTGGGGTCGTCATGCCATCAAAAGAAATGGCAACTTTACGCCCTGTCATGAATGAAAGGCACCAGTCTGCCATGTTAGGCGGACAGCCCATTGTCAAAAGCTGCTGGTGGAGGAGTTGGGGGTGCACCAAGTCGAAGAATCCCTGAATGTCTACTGCGAGGATAGAGCAGACCTGGTTCATCGAGTGGGCACCCTCCACAAGTTGGAGGAGGTGCTGGGTGGTGTCATAGACTGAATGTCCTTGGCACCCGCCATACTGGTTGGGTGGCAGCCAGTCCTCGGTATTAGCAAGGAACTGGAGCCGGTTAGCTATCATTTTCTCGAGGAGCTTGCCCAGGGTTTCCTCGAGGGTAATGGGTCGGTAAGAGTGGGGGGAGAATGGGTCCTTCTTATTCAGCTTTCGGAGCATGACAACTTTTGCTGCCTGCCAGCACTCTGGGTGATGCCCCAGGCACAGCCAGTCATTGAAAAGTGTCAGGGTCTCATTGGGGAATGCAGCAATCACCCATTTTAAGGGGCGATAGCCAATGCCCAATGGCCCCAGGGCCGACAAGTTGGAGGTGTTGGTGAGCACATCTGTCAGCTCAGACATGAGCAGGGGGGGCGTGCCTGGTGGGGGTGGGGGAGGGGCCCGAGGCCCGCATCCGGGAGGGGGGGAGGTTCTTGGAAATAGGTTGAATGAAATAGTCACCTTTTTCCTCATCTGACTGGGTGAAGGTGCCATCCACGCGTTTAAGCGAGGGGACTTGGGTAGGGCACGTTCCTAGGCTGTGTTTGGCTCAGGACCAGATGTTGGAGGGGTTGGTCTCCAATGCCTGATCTGAGTAGTAGGTTCGTTTCACGGCCTGAACTCCTTGCTTAAAAGCTTGGCGCGCAGCTGCTCATGTTTGGTTGGTGGGAGCAGCGTCGATGGCCTTAAGGAGGTCGCCACAGGAGGGTGTCCACCATGGGACCTCGGTCTTCGACGGCCGAGCGAGGGTGGTAAACGGCTGGAGGGCAGCCTCCATGGCCTGAACCACAGCAGCCGCTTTCGCATCCAAGAGGGAGGGATCTGTGGTCGGGAGTTTAAAGGCCTCGACCAGGGCTGGAAAGGCAAGCTCTGTCCACTCCCCGTAGTCATCGTTAGTGAGGTGACGGACCCGGGGGAGTGGTGGGGGGAAGTTAGTGGAGACCGCCCACATGAGCTGGGCATGGTCAGATAGAGTGGATCACACCGAAGTGAAGGAGTCAAGGATAGACTCCAGTGCGATGTGAGGGGGGGCCCATATCATGTCGATGGGACACCGACGTGGCCCATCCTTTGGACAGGAGTCAGAATCTGGCGCATGTGTGGGTTCGAGGCCGTTTCCCTGAAAGAAATCATCGAGGGGTTGCGCCCCCAATGATTCCCACCGAGTAGCGGCTAGGTCAGACCAGGAGTGGTGGCAACAGTTGAAGTCACCGCACACCAGTAGAGAGGTAGCCAGCACTGGGGAAAGTGAGAATAGGAAAGACTCACCTGGATACTGGGGGGAGGGGGCATCACAGTCTGGGGGGCTCATACTGTAGTAGTTGCAGACCCTGACTGTGACTTGTGCGTGGACCTCTACCGTCAGTACATCTGTGCCATTAGTGGCAGGACTGATGATAGACCAGGAGGAGGGGGGGAGCATGTGGTCGCGTGTCAGGCGGGAGGACAGCGACATAGCCAGAGATAGAGGGAACACCATAGATAGGCAGGCCAGCTGGGTCAGTTAGGGAGGGTTGCAATCCGATTTGGTACCAGGGAGGTTCCTGGATTAAGAGCAGATGAGGGGGAGATGGAGCCGAAGCAAGAAGAGGAAAAAGGGATTGTATCACCGCGAGTGAGCAGGTGGCGTTCCACTGAAGTACATGAAGTTGTGCACTCATTAATACTCTTCTTCTTTGGGGAGTATGGGGAAGTCTTGTTCCTGCCCAGAGAGGATGCCGCAGAAGCGGTGTTTCTTGGAGCAGGCTGAGAAAGTGGTGGGGTGGTCGCCCCTGCAGTTGCGGCAGTGGTGTGGGTGGGGGCAGAGGTCCGACTCGTTAGCTTCTGTGGCACAGTCGGCACAAGATTTGCGATGGTTGGTGGTGCGGTGGTTGCCTGCGCATTCGGCGCACATTGCGGGTGCTTTGCAGCCCTTAGTTCCATGGCTGAGTGCCTGGCAGCACTCGCACTGGGTGAGGCTGGGACATTTCGTCAGAGGGTGGGGGGCTTGTGGCAGGGGGCCGTGCACACCAGTGGCAAAGGGGGTGGGCAGGTCAACATCATAACCTGTTGCTGCAATACCGTATTGTGTAACCCATCACTGCAATACCGTATTGTGTAACTACGTTGTGTAGTTCCATGTTTTGGGGGTGGGGGCCTCCTTCTTGTGCCCACTTGAGCGAGGTTAAGGTAACATGGCAGTGCGCGAGCATCCTGCCGATGAACCGAGCCAGTTCATACACCATCTGTGCGGGGGTGGATTCGGCAGGGCCATTGTTGACCCGATGGTGGAGGTCCTCAAACCTGGTGACCGACTTGAACAGAATCCATTGGGACTCCGTGATGCAGGCTGGGCAGACAAGGGGGGTGAGGGTGTCGGCAGACCGTTTGCCAGTCTGCACTTGAGGGGTATGTGGGCTGCCGAGTTCCATGGCTAGATCTTCGCCCTCTCCACCCTGTACAACAGGGGAGGAGGGGGCACCTTGAAGGGGGTCCAGGGACGACAGTTGGAAGGCAGGGCCAAGGGCAGGTTCCTGTGCAAGAGCCAGGTACTGGTGGGGGGAGGACGGCGGTGAGGACACCAGGTGTTGCAGGGGTGGGGGCACCGGCAGCTTTGACACCGTGTCCTGAGACGTGAAGGAGGCCTTAAACGACAAGAAATTGGATGGGTTGGGACAGGGTGGGCGACCTGAACCACTGGACGACATCTGAGGGAGTTTTAGCTACCGCTGCAAATATCGATGGTGGTGGTTAGAGGACAAGAAGGATGCCCTCCCCACAATACCCGGGTGAGTTGTTTTTATTCTCACTCCCCCCTGTGCTGGTCACATCCCTTCTGGTGTGTGGTGACTTCAACTGTCGCCACCACTCCTGGTCCGAACTAACCGCTACTCGGCAGGAATCGTTGGGGGCTCAACCCCTCGACAACTTCTTTTGGGAAAACAGCCTTGAACCTGCACATGCGCCGGACTCTGACTCCTGTCCAAAGGACAGGACCTGTCGGTGCCTGATTGACATGGTGTGGGCCCCCCCTCATATTGCACCGGAGTCTATCCTAGACTCTTTTACTTCGACATGATCCACCCTCTCAGACCATGCCCAGCTAACCTGGGCGGTCACCACCAACCTTCCTCCCCCACTTCCCCGGGTCCGCCGCCTTACAAATGACAACTATGGGGAATGGACGGAGCTTGCCTTCCCTTCCCTGGCTGAGGTCTTTAAACTCCTGGCCACAGACCCCCTCCTCCTGGACGCCAAAGCGGCGGCCATGGTCTACGCCATGGAAGCCGCACTACAGCCATTCACCACCCTCGCCTGGCTGTCGAAGACCGAGGTCCCATGGTGGACGCCCCTCTGTGGGGACCTCCTCAAGGCCATCGATGCCACCCCCACTTGCAGCTGCAAGCTGCTGCACGCCAAGCTTTTAAGCGAGGAATCAGGGCAGCAAAGCGAACCTACTACTCAGATCAGGCAGCAGAGGCTAACCCCTCCAACATCTGGTCCTGGGCCAAACGAGGCCTGGGCATGCGCCCCACTCAAGTCCCCTCGCTGAAATGCATGGATGGCTCCTTCACCCAGTCGGACGAGGAGAAAGGTGAGTTATTCCATGCCACCTACTTCCAAGAACCACCCCCTCCCCCACCCCTGGGCATGCCGCCCCTCCTCCTTTCGGAGTTGATGGACACACTCTCTGATACCTCCAACTTGTCGGCTCCGGGGCCATCGGGCATCGGCTATCACCCCTTAAAATGGGTGATTGATGCGTTTCCTGACGAGATCCTAACACTTTTCAATGACTGTCTACACCTGGGGCACCACCCCAAGTGCTGGCAGGTGGCAAAAGTTGTTATGCTCCGGAAGCCTAACAAGAAGGACCCTTTCTCCCCCTGCTCATACTGCCCTATCACCCTCGAGGAGACCTTGGGCAAGCTCCTCGAAAAGATGATTGCTAACCGGCTCCAGTTCCTCACTAACGAGGAGAACTGGCTGCCACCTAACCAGTATGGGGGGCGTCAAGGGCACTCAGTCTATGACGCTGCCCAACACCTCCTACAACTAGTGGAGGGTGCCCACTTGACTAACCAGGTCTGCTCTATCCTCACGGTAGACATTCAGGGCTTCTTCAATTCGGTGCACCCCCACCTCCTTCACCAACAGCTCCTGACGATGGGCTGTCCGCCTAACATGGCAGACTGGTGCCTCTCGTTCATGACAGGGCGTAAAGTCGCTATCTCTTTTGATAGCATGACGACCCCTCTGTCCCCGAAACCCGACCTCGGCACCCCCCAGGGTTCCCCCACCTCCCCCATTTTGTCAACAATATTTGCCAGACTGGTTCTGCGCCACTTTCAGTGGCGCGGATGCAAGCTTCTGGCATATGTCGATGACCACCTCATCATATGCGTTGGCACCTCTGTAACCACCAACTGCAAAACTCTTGCGGACGCATACTGCCACCTCAATGGCCTCTTCAACCGGATCAGTCTCAATATCGAAGCCGCAAAAACCGAGGCCCTCCACTTCCACCCACCCTGTCGCAAACTCGGCTACCACGGCTGGGACATGATGGGAATCCAAATCGACCCCCACACTCTGATCCACCCCTCCATCCCCCTCCGCTGGCTGGGGATTTGGTGGGATCCTGGTCTTTCCTTCAAACCACACGTCGAGCGCATGTGCTCAAAAGGCCTATCCACCCTCGCCACCCTCCGCATTCTAGGCAACACCAAATGCGGCATCTCGGCCCTCCACCTCCAGCAACTTTACTCGGCCTGCGTGTGCACCATGCTTGCATGGGGCGCACCGGTCTGGTTCCATGGCTGGTCCCAGAAAACCCTCGTGAACCGCCTCCAGGCTGTCCAAAATACAGTGTGCTGGTGGATTCTAGGCATCTACAAGGGCGTGTCCCCTCTCTCTACAAATTTCCTATGCTCCCTCCCCCCATTTTTTGCTTATTTCAAGTATTTAAAGACTAACCATGCCCTGTGTCTTTGGCGCACCCCTCACTCAATCGGCCGCCGACAGTTACCTGCCACATGCTAATATCCCTTTTTCCCTTTCTCTGCAGGCCTGTGTCCCTCATGTCCAACAGGTCCCAGCATACACACACCCCCCTTGGATCGATCTGCTTGCCTTCGGGCAAGGTTGGATCAGCTTCTCCGTCCCCCCCGTGCTGGTTCCCTCCGAGGTCTGGACAGACTTTGTCTGTCGAGCTCGGGAATTATGCACCCCCAACACCATTCAGGTCTTCACTGATGGCTCATGCCTTGGGTTGAAGGCCGGATCTGCTATCGTCACCATGAGTGGGCCGCTTCGGCTCCACTCCCATCGGCTGACCTCCCCACTGTGCACCACCACCACAGATGCCGAACAATTCTCCCTCGGCATCACTCCCGGATGGGCAGCGTGCCACCTCCATGAGTCACTTGCGCATGTCTTGGACATCGTCTTTATGTCTGACTCACTCATGGCCCTCAACCTGTTCTGCCAGTGGCCCTCCACTTCGGGGGCCAACCTCCTTCCCCTCTGGAAGTTGGGTGTCCAGACCCTTCTGGACTCCTTCCCTCAGCTACATGTTCACTTCGCGTGGTCCCCTGGTCATGAGGACATCGCAGGTAATGAATGGGCTGATGCAGAAGCCAAGGCAGCAACATGCCTACCACCTTCCAATCTCCCCCCGTCCATCTCCGCACTGAAGGAGCAAGCGACCCTCATGGCTCATGAGTGCTGGTCCCTCCAACTCGCCCGCCCCCTCGCTTCCACTGCCAACAAGTACCTCGCAGTCACAGGCCCCCCCACCCGGACCCCCAGGAAGATTCTCACCCTCCCGGTCGACCACCCCCGCCGCAAGCTATCCACAGTTGCCCAGGTTCTCTGCCGTGCCGGTCCCTACAGGGGTTACTGGCTGATCACGCCCAGCTAACCTGGGCCATCACCACTGACCTTCCCCTGCCACTACCCCGAGTCCACTGCCTCACAAATGACGACTATTTTTTTATTTTTTTATTTTTTTTTGTTTTATTATTCCTGCAGAATTATCTAATACACCTGCCCCCCCAGAGGGGGGGCCATGACTAAACAACTACGGAGGCGCCCGTCATCACACATCGCACGAAACTGGGTGGGGTGTGTCCCCCTGAGGGGGGCTAGTGTAAGAATGCGCCCTATTAAGGAAAAGAGGGGAAAGAGGAAAGGGAGGTTTACATATGCCGATGCCATGCCCTGAACTACTAAAAGCAAGGAACTGTGGAGTCTAATAAGAAAGGGGAAAGGGGAGGTGCGATTGCCATACAAGAGACCAGTGAGGGAATTCGAAAGTCAATCACGAGTTAGAGGGAAAGGGAGGAGTATTACCTGACAACTCCAAGAGAGCTGGGTCCATGTCCTGTGTCCGGGGTCCGAGGTAGCGACGCACGTATTCCCAAAGGGTACCCATGTCGAGTCCGTCGGTGGTGGGGTGGCCATCCAGAGCCATGGCAGCGAACGCCAAATGAATGGCCCCCACGGTATGGTCCGAGATGCGGTTAAGGTGTCCCATCAGATGCAGCCAGCATCACAGGACAAGAATAAGGTCTTCATCTGCCCACTCAGAGTGGTGGACAGGGGGGGGTCGACGTCTTGGCCAGATGTGAGGGATCCAATGCATGAATGACTTGCAGCCGCCCAGGATGTGTGCCGAGGATTGCATCGGCCATGGGGGGTGGTTATGCCATCTGCAGTAGGAGATCAAGCCGTGCGTGTGCCGGTAGGCTGAGTCGAAGCTCAGCCAGTAACCCCCATAGGGACCAGTGCAGCAGAGAACTTGAGTTACAGCGGATAGCTCACAGTGGGGGTGGTCGACCAGGAGTGTGAGTATTTTCCTGGGCGTCCATGTGGGGGGGCCCGTAACTGCCAAGTATTTGTCGGCGGTGGAGGCAAGGGGACAAGTGAGTTGGAGGGACCAGCGCTCATGGGCAGTGAGAGTCGCTTGCTCCTTCAGCATGGAGATGGAGGGGGGGAGATTGGACGGCAGTAGGTGTGTTGCTGCCTTGGCTTCCGAATCAGCCCATTCGTTGCCTGTGATGTCCTCATGACCAGGGGACCACACAAAGTGCATGTGTAGCTGAGGGAAGGAGTCCAGAAGGGTCTGGACACCTGCCTTCCAAAGGGGGAGGAGGTTGGCCCCTGAGGCGGAGGGCCAGCACTTGTAGAGGTTGAGCGCCGTGAGGGAATCTGACATGAAGACAATGTCGGAAACATTCACAAGTGCGTCATGGAGGTGTCGTGTGGCCCAGCCAGGGGCAATGCCTAGGGAAAATTGTTCGGCATCCGTGGCTGTGGCACACAAGGGTGAGGTCAGCCGATGTGAGTGGAGCTGGTGTGGCCCACTCATGGCGACGATAGCAGATCCAGCCTTCTGACCTAGGTGTGAGCCGTCGGTGAAGACCTGGACAGTATGGGGTGTGCAGAGTTCCCAAGCTCGACGGACAAAGTCTGTCTGGACCTTGGAGGGAACTGGCACTGGGGGGACAGAGAAGCTGATCCAACCTTGCCTGAAGGTGAGGGGGTCGACCCATGGGGGGTGTGTGTACGCTGGGACCTGTTGGACATGGGGGACACGGGCCTGCAGAGAAGTGGAAAAGGGGATGTTAGCGCGCAGCAAGTAACGGCGGTGGCCGATAGAGTGGGGGGTGCGCCAAAGGTGCAGGGCATGGTTAGTTTTTAAATACTCAAAATAAGCAAAAAATGGGGGGAGGGAGCATAAGAAATTTGTAGAGAAGGGAGACGCACCCTTGTAGACGCCAAGAATCCACCGGCAGGCGGTGTTTTGCACAGCCTGCAGATGGTTGACTAAAGTTTTTTGGGACCGACCATGGTACCAAACTGGCGCGCCCCATGCGAGCACAGTGCGTATGCATGCCGAGTACAATTGCCAGAGGTGGAGGGCCGAGATGCCACATTTGGTGTTACCCAGTATGTGGAGGGCAGCGAGGGTGGATAGGCCTTTTGAGCGCATGCGCTCGACGTGAGGCTTGAAGGAGAGACCCGGGTCCCACCAGATCCCCAACCAGCAGAGGGGGATGGAGGGACAGATCAGGGTGTTGGGGTCTATTTGACTCCCCATCGTATCCCAGCCATGGTAGCCGAGTTTGCGATGGGGCAGGTGGAAGTGGAGGGCCTCGGTTTTTGCCACTTCGATATTGAGGCCGATGTGGTTGAAGAGGCCGTTGAGGTGGCAGTATGCGTCTGCGAGAGTTTTGCAGTTGGCGGTAACTGAGGCACTGACGCATACGATGAGGTGGTCGTCGACGTATGCTAGGAGTTTGCATCCCCGCCATTGGAAGCGGCGGAGAACCAGTCCAGCAAAGATAGTCGACAGGATGGGGGAGGCAGGGGAACCCTGTGGGGTGCCGAGGTCGGGTTTTGGGGTCAGAGGGGTCATCGTGCCATTGAAGCTGATGGCCACTTTACGCCCTGTCATGAACGATAGGCACCAGTCCACCATGTTAGGTGGGCAGCCCATCGTGAGTAGCTGTTGGTGGAGGAGTTGAGGGTGCACCAAGTCGAAGAAACCTTGAATGTCTACCACTAGGATAGAGCAGACCTGGTTCGCCGAGTGGGCACCCTCCGCTAGTTGTAAAAGGTGTTGGGCGGCGTCGTAGACTGAGTGTCCTTGACGCCCCCCATACTGGTTAGGTGGCAACCAGTCCTCAGTGTTAGCGAGGAACTGAAGCCAGTTAGTGATCATTTTCTCGAGGAGTTTGCCTAGAGTCTCCTCGAGTGTGATGGGTCGGTAGGAGCGGGGGGAGAAAGGGTCCTTCTTATTCAGCTTCCAGAGCATGACGACTTTTGCCGACCGCCAGCACTCAGGGTGATGCCCCATGCGCAGGCAGTCATTGAGAAGCGCCAGGATTTTATCGGGGAATGCAGCTATCATCCATTTTAAAGGGCGGTAGCTGATGCCTGACGGCCCCGGGGCCAACAAGTTGGAAGTGTAGGAGAGAGCATCTGTCAACTCTGAGAGGAGTTGCGAATCAAGTCGACGTAGAAGTCACTCATAGCCTGCTGAGCT
>JAKOPK010000412.1:0-23256 GCA_024195185.1 Coniferiporia weirii
GCGCAGGGAAGGGAAGTGGATGAGTGGTAAAAAGTAAAAGTGTAACAATGACACTGTGTAGACGCAAGAGGGGGAGGAAGGCTGAGTGGAGCGACGGAGCTCAACAACAACAGCGGGCTCGGGGTGGGGGTAGCCAGGACGACTTTGGTGGGATGGTGGTGGTAAGAGGGAGAGGGGTGACGTGACATTCAAGTTACAAACTCGGAACTCAGAACTTGAAGAAACAGTCGCCGGTCGCCGGTCGCGGTCGCCATGTCCCAGTCCCGCTCTGGGTCTTCCCATGACACGAATGGACCCTCGACTAGGCCGCACTGCATAGACAAAGGGAAAGGGAAACAAAGAAGGACGGCGAAAGAAGATAAAAAATGATCAGCAACGCCGACGGGCTTACTGGAAGAGCTGATCCTGAGGGGAAGACTCGGAAGACTCGGGAGTGGCCTGGGAGTCTCGCGCAGATAGCCTGTAGATGGTTGGATGATATGGAAAGGAATCGGACTCGACTCGGACTCGGACTTGGGCTCGGACTTGGATTTGGATTTGGACTCGGACTCGGACTTGGAGCTCACGAAGCGCACGCACACGCACGTCGGATTACATAAACGATCCACTGCCATTTAATTTGCGCGGATTCTGGAGCGTGCAAACTCAGTTCAAGTTCTTGCCCAGGCTGACTCTCTGAGGTTCTGACTCTGAGGTCTGATGGATGGCGGAGGGCGATGCTACGGGCTGAAAACACTAGTACTGGCAGGACAGCAGAAAGAAAGAACAGAAGAAAGAAGACCACGGCGCGGGAGAAGACGAAGAAGGTTTACGGTGTCGCTGCGACCCAAGGACCCAAAGAGCCCCAGCGGGCGTCAGATCCAGGTTCAGATTCAAGGACCGATTTGGGAAATCTAAACCTGGAGAACAAAGAACAAAGAAAACGTACTATGGACGACTCGGAACTCGGAACTCGGAATCGGAAGAAACGAATGAGGTTAGGGCGGAGGACTTTTCAGTTTGAACAAAGGAGAAGAACGTTAATACTAATACTAATATTGATACTGATATTGATATTGATATTAATAGCGAACAAAGACAAAGGAGAAGCGCGCTCAACAGACTGATGCCGATACCAAGAAGTGATGATATTGGTATTAATATTACATTTGCCTCGAGTACATGATATCGGCACTGCTTTCTACCTGAGCACAGCCCAGTGGGGGGTCATGGTTCAGCAACGTTTCTCGTATCCCCCGGCCCTTTTATTTGGTTTGATCTCTGGGAGGATACTAATACTAATACTATAGAAGCGGGGACTGCGCAGGACGTACGGAGTACATGCGCGCCCATTGCACAGCCGTCAGCACGAGGGGGAGTACCCCGAAATTCGATTCTCCACGAGTACGAGTACTACAGTTGAGAGCGCTAAGAAGGCGCCGCTCTGCCGAGACCGGAGTTTTCCGTATTTTGGGCTGAGATGAAAATTTTAAACAGGAAAGCGGCAAAAAGCTACAAAACCTCGCATTTTGGGAATATTCTGGTTGTGTGCTAAAAATAGATTAGTGTCAAATTTCCTTCAAAAAAATAAAAAATAAAAATATATAGGAGTGTCAAATATTTTCGAAACAAATCCAAATATATCCTAAAAATAAACGGAGCCTTTGTGCTGGCGTGTCACATCACTGACTCTTGTCAATTCAGCATCTGCGCGCAGCAAGAATGCCCACAAGGTCTCAGAAGGTGCAGACGGCACGGGCCGCGGACGGTGCTATTTCACCGGGAACCCATCAAATGAAGTTGATGGGCGCTAATCTTATGTCAAATTACCTTATGCGGAGTTTAAATAATATTTAAATCATTTTTAATTATTTAAATATTGAGTGTCAAGTTTTCCAAGGAAATTTCCTCCCCCCTAGAATTTCAAACTTTTACTCAACAAGTTCTATAGACGGCCCCTATGGCTACCCGGAACTCCAGTTTTATGGGCATATAGTATATATTGATGGACTAGATACATTTACAAAATTTGGCCGTCTCGGAAGATCCCGAGGCGCGGCCTTTACGCGCTCTCAACTGTAGTGCTATGCCGCTACGCCGCTGCGAAGTGCTTACTGCGCCTGCGCTTAAGGGGTACTCTGCGGGTGGGGCTGTGGCCAAGACCAGGTGTGTATAAGATGCTAGGGATACGAGGTTTAGATCTGCGCTCGCGACAAGTCAGGAATCAGGAGCTCAGGAGTTCAGGACCCCGGCTGGCGCAAGATGCACGATGCACGATGCACGATGCGCCAAGGACTAGTACGCATACACACGGTGAGCATCCTTAAAAATAATTACGTTGATACTGCGCCGCCGCAACATGTAGTGCTGGGGCAGATACGAGTTATTGTTGGTCCAGGACCAGTCGGGGATAAGGGGGACCACTTCGTTTGTTTGAGGGCTGTCCTGACTAGGATGTTCAAATTGTACTGTGCATCAATCATATTTGGCCTGCGGACTGGAGCGAGTAGTACCCATGGTGCAAAACCCTTCGTGTCTCCGTGTGTTGCTGGCTCGCTGACTCGCCTTTGTCTTTCCCGAAATCGGGGCGCAGCGTGGCCTGACTTGACGATTCCTGTATGTCGACGTCGACATCGACACCGACATCGGACGACTCCGAGATCGACTCGACTCGAAGCCGGTTCTTTGTGCTTCACCTGTCGTCAACCGCCGCTGGTGCGCGTTGCAGAGAAGCTCACCGTTAATGGTACTGGTACTAACAACACCAGGCGACACCATGTCTAGTCTGCGGTTCTTAGGACTCACATGTGTAATTGGAAATCAACCCCGAACTGGACCGCCGCGTATCAGCGGATGCAAGTTAATTAATTGACGCGGAGGGAGTCGGGGTTTGGACGCACGAGCCACCCCGCGACGTCGACGTCAGTTCAAGTCCGAGTCCGAGTCCACGTCCACGTCTGTGCTAATCCTGAAGAAGACCCGTGTCATGTCACGTATGACGTTCCGCCGATCAGTACTAGCCCGGTCGGCCTGTTTTACTTATCTCCAGGCAACCTCGAACCGCGACGTACGGGCCGAGACGTAACTTAACCCACCGATGACCTTGCAGATCTCGAATATTAATCCTTTCGTCTTTGCGTGGGGCCGCCGCCTTGAGCTTCTCTTCGTTTTTTCCATGAGGACTCATCTCGAGGGGCGACGATCGATCTGCGTCCACGGAGTACACGAGTTTGCCGTGCGGCGACTCGGGCTGGGCCCGGGCCCGGGGGACGCCCAGCTCCGCGTACGCGCGCGACGATCTTGGCTTGGGCTTGGGCTCGCCAGTTCGGTCTCGGTCTCAGTCTCTGGGTTGGGCTTGGGCTCGGCGGGGGATGATCTACAGACTACCGTCGGAGGCGGAGGCGGAGCTTGGCTTCAAGTTCCCCGACCCTTGGACCAAGGTTGTCCTTGGTGCTTTGCCCTTCGCTCCATGCCCACGCTCACGCCCAGCCACGAATAATATTATATTGGCGTTCCGCAGCCCAGGGTCGGGACTCGGGAGGGTCGCTCACGCTCAGGCCGGCGCGGCGTTTAGACGCGTCCGAGTTGCAAAACTCGTTTTAGAGGAGGGAGCTCGGCTCGGTTCGACACGGGCGGTCGACTGTAACGTCTAATTCTTATTTTATAATTTTTATATTAATTTTTTCTTTCTCTCTCTCTCTTTTCCTTGGCCTAGGCCTGGCACCCGGCCGACGCTTATTTATATATGCTAGGCTAATAGGCGCTGGTATGTGCCAGATCCGGGTCAAGGAGAGATACATCGTCGCGTACGTATCATATCATATCGTATCGTATCATATCGTATCGTATGCTGTGTGGCCCCGGCCGTTGCCCGTGGCCACTGCCCGGCGTCTGAGGTAGTTCAGCACCGACGTTCTCGCTCTTTGCGGTCCCAGATCAACCTTGGGATATCAACATCAACATCAATATCGATATCGATATCAATGCACATGCATGTATGTATTCCAAGACCAAAATACGCACAATACAATACGATGCATACAGTTACTGTAAGTACTCTACACATTACCAATGCAATCGTGCCGTGAATCGCCAAGCCACGAAATCCACACGAATCTGAGACCCGAATCCCGAAGATCCATCCGGTGATAATACACCACCCTGCATCCACGGACCACGTCCACGTCTAATATAACGTATCCACTCAGGCTGCATGCATCGCGGGCGCTCCGCCCGTGACCCGTCCGCCCGTTCCACGCCTAAACGAAGCCAAAAAGGCGAGACAGGAAGGAAGAGCGGGAAAGCGCCGGGGCCCGGGGTCGTCACGGTTGACCTCAAGCTCAGCGCGCGTGTGAAAAAAGAAAACAGGGGAAATGATATGTACATACATACATACAGTATGTTGATGTTGTGGCTCTCGTCACAGTCTTCGCTTCCGTTTATCGTCTTAAGTGAATATTTATATAGAGTAAGATGAAGACGAAAATCGAACTCGGGCTTTCGAAGGAAAAAAAAAACTCAAACTCAAACTCAAACGCAGGGTGCGGATTCAAACTTGTCTACAAGTTTCAAAAAGCTGAAAAAAATAAATTACTGCTGCGCTTAACAGCATTAATTAGTTAATTAATTAATTAATTGTAACGATAGCTATGGCTAATATTACAGTAATAGCGGTGCAAGTTAGATACAGAACTACAAGACAAGTCCACCCCTAGGCCTGCGACCTCATCTCGTCCGAGTCTCACCGCGTTGCAACGTGTAACTTGAAGCATATATACATACGGTACATACGTGTCACAGTATCCAAGTTTCGAGATTAATATTGATATTTATTTGCAGGCCACTGGGTCACAGCGTTAGACTACTAAAGGCGCGCTAAAGCCTAGATCGCCGTACAACGGGCACCGCTGCAGCGCCCGATCGGGCGGACTTGGGCGCGCGATCCGAGTCGATCGAGAGGGGGGCGGTTGAGGGCGGACACCACCGTGACCTACATACGTTGAGTACATCGGTATATGCTACTTATAAGTCCTGGCAGCGGGCCCTCGGGGCTGAACGAACGAAACGTTGCACATCACCGTCATTCATTCATGGATAAGCATCCATCATGGATAAGGAAGAAATCGGGACACGAAATAACTGGACCGAAAAGAATCAAGCCTGAGCCTGAGCCTGAGCCTGGGGATCCCCGTTTAATCGAATTCGTTACTATCTAGTACTAGTACTAAATTGGAAATAGCCTACACAGCATAAGTATTACACAGCATATATATGTACATATCCGAAACGCCCCCTCGTCGCGTCGCGCTCGCGTCGTCGCTACGGGACCATGAGGGGACACGAGGATACGACTCGGCGGACACGAGGAGACGGCCCCGAGGCGAGATCTGGCTTTAATTTCGGTCTGACCAGTGACAACACAACACAACGTGTGTACTTAAAACATGTAAAACATAAAACATAAAACATGCAAAACATAAAACACCCCAGCCAGGGCCGCAACTGGCCAGCCTCCAGCGCGCCAGGAAGGATACATATGCAGGACAATACTAGTGTTAGTGCTAGTGTCTGTTTCATACTTAAATCCGCGCAGGTTAGCCGTTAACCGTTTACGCGCGCGCGACCATAGACGCGACCTTTAGTTAGCCTTGTTCAACGGTCCCCGCCCCAAAACAAGGGCAGTTTTAAGCCGTCGGCTACGTAAGTAAGTATCCCCAAGCTCTCGTCGTCGACTCGTACCCGCCGCAAAGCAGATTTCATTATTTTATTAAGGTTAATTAAAGATTTGATGTCACTTACTTACGTAATTAATAATAAAAAGCCGCAGGGAAGACTTGAGGGCGTGCCTTAAGCTTGCCGCTTGTGCGCCACCCGGACGAACCTCATTAGGGAAGTCGCCTGCATGGGAAGCCTGGGAGGGCACGGGTTTTTATCGCGTATTTCGCGTATCGACTCGATCGACTGACTCGATCGTGGTTTGTTTTTTTTCCCGCCGTTTCGTCGTTTTTTTTTTCTTCGCGCAAGGAGCGGCTGCCTCTTCTGAGCCCCCCACGCGCGGATGCGGATGCGGACACGGATGCAGATGCAGATGACTGGTGCTTGCTTATCTGGGTATCTATCTAATCTCGAAACGCCCGACTGACGCCTGACTACCGTGACGCAACAGCCGGCCTCCTCCTCCCCTCGCTAGGGCGGTGCGCGCCTCCTTTTGGTGTTGTTTACTTGCTTGCTTGGTTATCTGGCACTGCCTTTTGTTAGGGGCGCAAGATGCTGGGAGGAGATTGTCGATTGGCGATTGGCGATGGGCTTCAGGCTGGCCGGAAGGGGGTTGAGTTGACGTGATCGGATTAATATTCGATTCGATTTGATATTGGATTGGGTGTTTTCTCGCGCACTTGAGCCGCAGGGTGTTTGATTTGGGAGATTGACGCTCATTTTCGTCGACCCGCGCCCGCTCAAGATGGGGTGGCGCTGCCCCCCGCGCTACAGCCGGATATGGGGTGGGGGATACGTTGGGAAGGAGGGGGATGTGTTCAAAAGCTGGTCGTGCTCTCGCTGTGAGGCTCAGTTCCAGGACCCGTCCCCGTCGAACAACACCTCCGTATACGCCGTGCACGAGGGCCGCCGGTGACAGGGCCGGAGACAGCGACGATCGCGCGGTTGACAAGCGACAGGCGTCCGAGACGACATCAGGCGCCCGCCTGGCCGACATATCGAATCGAGGGGAAATATAACCCCGGGTGGGTGGTGACCGTGACTGGCGAGCCCCGAGAAGAACGCTCGAGTTGCTCATCTGGTCTGGCAGTATCTGCGATCGGGTACGTGACATGTGGAATTATCCTTCAAATATCCTTTGTCCCTTGCTTAGACGTCTGCCTGCCTTTTACTTAGGCTCTTAGCTCGTCTCGTCCACACACCCTTCCGCTCCTTGCGCGTATCGCGTCCTCGTGACAACAATTAGACTCAACCAGATCGTCGTCCCGTCGTCGCCCTCATTGTCTGCCAATTAATCCCTAGGTCCCGCCCCCGACGCCAGACAGCGCCCAAACCAACGCAGAAGGATGTCTGCTGTTCTCGAACAGCCCAGGCCGCGTGCCCGCTCCAATTTCATCCAAAAACTCGACCACCCCGCGTCCGCTCGCACTCTGCCTCACGCGTCCCCTCTCCCTGCACGCTTCCTGTCCTTACCCACCCCGTCCCCGTCCCCTTCTCCCTCTCTGTCCTCATCGTCGTCTACTTCGCCGCACATGCTTTCCCTCTCGCGCCTCCAAAGCCTCTCTCTAGGCCCCGTCCAGAGGCACCGTCTCTCCCCACCTGCCTACGCCGAAATCGCGTCAGACTTCAACTTCGACGCGTCCTCCCCTGCCTTCCACGTGCAGTTCGAGCCCGAGCCCGAGTCCGAGCGTGACGCGGAGCGGGTGCCCGCGTACGCGTCTACGGAACCAAACTCTGATCTGGACGCTGGCACGGACGGCCTTAGCCTGTATGAGATGTTCAGTTTGACTAAAAGCCGTGTCATTCGCGTGAGTACTCGATTCCCTTTCTCTGTCTTTAATCAACCCTGCTTGCTTGGAAAAAAAAATCACTCGGCGGCGATGGGCGCCTTTTAACTCCGGTGCGCCCGTCTGTCCCTCGCGCGTTGCGGCGAGCGGGCTTGTATTATTCTTTTGTCTTTTGTTTTTCGTATTGGTTTTTTTTTTCCTTCATTTCATATCCACGCTTCTTTTCGCGTGCGGTCAGAGCTTTCATTTTGTTCTGTTCTGTTCTGTTCTTGGCTCGAAATGAGAGAACTCAAGCTTACTGACACGTCCTTTTTCTGTTATTTGCATCCGTATTCCCTAATGGACTTGGCTAATTGATCGACTCCAAATGGGCGGCAATATCAATATTACTTCCGCCAATTGATGGGATCCACCCACCTTCCCTCCAACGCTCAAATTCCACCCACCCAATCCGAACGGCCGCGCGCAAAATGCTTTCCGACTCCTCTTCACACGCACACACCGTTGTGGATAATGCCGTGCATTGACATTGATTTCTAACGATAAAACCTGACCCGTTTTGAATGGACGGCGACCTTCTTTCGCACGTACTAATTGTCCAAAAAACCGACCTTTCCTTATTCGGATTGCTCGTCCGCGTTCGACTCGTTTTTTCTCTACTGAACGCGAACGAACCCCCGCGTCCCGCGTCGCCATCAAACGAAACGGAACGAACCCCGTCGCGACCAACCAACCACCTTGGCGCCTATGCTGTCCATTCAATCGCCGCTCGCCGTGCATCCTGGTGGGATCCGCCCCATCACATCGAACCCTCTCCCCCCCATGCATATACATATGCCCTCGACTTCCTTCGAAACGCTGCTAACCACCTATAACGTTTCTTCCGATCATGGGCTGTTCTTCTCCCGACGTCTTATCGCGAATCCCTCCCACTTCCCCCCCCAATTCATTCATTCATTCACTAATCCCAATCCCAATTCCGATCCTCTCTTCTATCTCTTTTGAACCCCCGCCCGACCGTCAATTGTTTTTTACGTTCGTGCTTCTGCTGCCTCTTTTCATTTGACTTTTAAACTCCTGCTTTTGACGACGACTACTCCGGTTCTCGATTTTCGTCCTTCGTCCTTCGCTCTTCGTCGCTCGTTCTTCGTTCTTCGCGCATCTCCGCATCTCACAGCTCTTCAACCTCCCGTCGACGAGCGCTGCAACCGCACACGCGCTGACGCGCCTCCTCTTAAAGCACGCTCACGTTCACGCTCGTTTGAACTCTATTGGCCCTACAACTTCAACGCCCATCACGACCGCGACCACGTACGCATCGGCATCGCCTACCAGTACCAGTATCACCAGTACCGGTACCACCGCCTTCGAGATGCTCAGCCTCACGAGGTCTGTCAAGCTGCTGGCGCTGAACGAGGAGTACGGAGGTAGACGCCCCGGGGAGGAGGATAGCATTTGGGCTGTCTTTGGGTCGCATGAAGAGGTGCGTTAACGCGTTATTGTTGATCCCCCTTCTCCCAATTGTATCTATTCTCTATTCTCTATTCGCTGTTCCCTATTTTGCTATTCGCTATTCCCTATTTGCTATTCGCGGACGTGGCGCGATCTTTTGCGTCGTTTAATCGGCGGAGACGCGATTGGTGATTGGCTGGAGATGGGACGGAAGGGCTCGGATGGGCTCGCTGCACCGCCATTAATCGACGCAAGCTCCGCGCCTGGGCTTTGCGCGGACGGGCGGAGGCGCATCTACGTTTTGCCCCGGGGACGCCGCCTTATTCCGCTGTTGGCTAGCACGTATATTCCGAGCGAGTCCGCGAAGCCGAAGTCGAAGCCGAAGCCACCCTCTCCGAGTTCGAGACGGGGACGGGCTTATGCGTATTCGTATTTCTTTACAGTCATAAGGTTCCGCCCGTCCGTCCGTTCCCCCCCATCGATCTTCGATCTTCTTTTTTTCTTCTCTGTTTCCTGTTTCCCGTGCATCCCTTTATCCGTCCGTGTCGAACGCAGATATTGACGAGGAACCCTTTCTCTTCCTCCATCTTTCTTTTATGCCGTGCCGTGCTGTGCTCTGTCGGGGGGCTGGAACTGGACTTAGGCGTGCGCAGCGCTGTCCTTGGCTGACTCCGTTTCCGTGTCCGCTGCGCCTGCGCTCGAAGTCGATCTGGAGCCGTTTAGGAAGCTGCGACGCTTCGAATTGGATACCAAGAATATTAATGTGAGTAAGCGATTTCTTTTTCCTTTGATAGTTTGAAGGGGGGAGCTGGGGCTGGTTCTATGCATCACGTGATATTTGGGTTTACGGATGGTTGAGTGGAATAGCGTGACTCGAGGCGAGGCGGCTGTGCGACAGGGACCCCGGGGTTCGGGGATTGTCGCTTTGTTGATGCACGCGATCTTAGTGGGCTGTCCCATCCCCGGGTTATCCGTGGGGTTGGGCTTCTCCTTTGTCTGCCTGCGGAGTGTGGCTGCGATCATTTACCCAGTTATGAGGATGGACCTCGAGGCGAGGCGTTCGGCCTTTGTGAGGCTGTGTTGTATGGTAGGGACCCCGGGGCCTGTTGCTCGGAGATTGTCGTTTTGTTGATGGGATGCGATCTTAGTGGGCCCGCGCAGCAGACCTGGAGGGCTAGGGGGCTGGGTCCCATCTCCGGGTCATCCGGGGGCTTGCGCTGGGCTTCTCCTTTGTCTGCCTGCGGGTTGTGTGGCTGCGATCATACGAGGATGGAAAAACGTGCAATCACTGCGTGTCGAAGGCGAAGAAGCTCAAGGCTGGGGAAGCGCCCGGGGGTTGCACAGGGGGGTCATAGACGCATCTACATCTATCCCTATCCATCCGCCTCGTTGTCTCGCGATTTCTGGATATGAACTACCTTTGGGGATATCATATAATGTGCTCCTGCTCTGTGGACAATCGGCGCTGACTTGGATTTTGATTCCTCCTTTGCCCCCACACCCCTTCACATCTATCTACCTATCCTCCGCTATCTGTACCACATGTATACGCTACAGGCTCTTGCGACGGCTCTGCAGACGATGCCCTCTGGTGGCCCTGGACGGACGGGCGCGAGCGCGCTGTTCCCGCCGTCCCCGACATCCCCAATATCGACCTTCGAGCACTCACTCGCATCGGGCGCGGGGCAGATGTACGAGTTCGAGATGGGCTTGGGGATGGGCATGGGGATGAGCTCGGGCGGACCACCGCCGGCTGTGTACTCATCGCGCGGAGGCGCGTACCAGCTGTCGAGCAACCCGCCAAATCCGCGGGCGACGTTCAGACATGGTGATTGGATGTACGTGTGTTCCCTCCCCTTTTTTGTTGTTGTTATTTTCCCCCAACATTCTCCCCATCGATCCGGCGTGGCGGTGGCGACGCGACGAGGGACGGGGGATTGGAGGGGGAGGGTCGCGATGAGATTGCGATCTGGGCGAGCTATGCGCCGGCCGATCCAGCCCTATTACGCAGGTCGTGACGTCGGTCGGGTCGAGGAAGGTCCGGGTAGCCGTTCCGAAGGAGGAAGGGTTCGGCCCAATGAGGGCAAGACCTTCGGATTGATCCGTAGGGCTCTAATGTCCCGGCGTTCAATGGCTGAGCCGCCCTTTCGCCGTCCCGTGCCGAAGCGGCATCGCGTGCTCATTATTCGTCCACCACATTTTTACTCTTTTCCCTTGACTCCGCGCGCTGCAAAATTGCTGACGTATTTTTTTACGGGTCGATTATTTCACACAGCTGTGCCTCCCCTGCTTGCGCTGCTCATAACTTCGGGTGAGGGGTCCCTGCTTATTTTTTTTACTTGTTTTTTTCTCTTTCCCTCTTCCCTTTTATAGCGCGCGCTTGTGCTGCTGCGTTCCCGTTCCCCCATTGTTCCGCGCCCCTTGCGCCTTTACCCTCCCCCCTGTCTATCGTCCGCCTGCTCGCCCTTTGTCTCGCGTGCACCACACGCCTACTACCCCCCTTTTACTCCTCCCGCTACTTATCTGTGGTTGCATGGCATTGGCTGACGTCGCTTCTTCCTCATCCGCTTTGTGCCCCCGTCGTCATAGGCGGAACGTCATATGCATATCCTGCGCCGCTCCCCGATTGCAAAACGGCCCGCATTCGTCTGTGTGCGGTAGTTCTGCTGGTCTTTCCCCCTCTTCTACCGCTACTATTAACGTTACTGCTGCTGCTGCACGCATTGCCTCTCCACGTTTTGCGAACATGAGCGCCGCCGCTGTGCACCCCCACCCACACGCCCTCTCGTCGCTGTCCGCCTTTGGTGTCTCAGGTCCCACCGCTGTCGCCACTTCCACCAACTTCGGCACGAACGCGAACGCGAACATGAACATGAATATGAACAACATGAACTTCAATCTGAGCATGCAGCTGCAGCAGCTGCACCAGCA
This sequence comes from Coniferiporia weirii, assembly GCA_024195185.1. Taxonomy (NCBI): domain Eukaryota; kingdom Fungi; phylum Basidiomycota; class Agaricomycetes; order Hymenochaetales; family Hymenochaetaceae; genus Coniferiporia; species Coniferiporia weirii. The sequence continues at coordinate 11,865 of JAKOPK010000412.1, forward strand.
ACAGCGCATGCAGCCCGCTGCGGCGCTCGCGCAGATGCAGATGGCGGCGAAGCTGCACCCTACGCAGAGTCCACTGCTTACCCCGTCCGGTCGTGCGCTGGCTGTTGGTGGGAAGGTGCAGAACATCTCGGCTGATCCGCTCGCGCCGTGTATTATGTTTTGGCCTGACAACGAGCCCCTACCTGAGCCCGGTCAGATTAGGCCCCCGGGACTTGCGAACGCCCATGTATGTAGCGTCGTTTTCTCTTCCTCTTCCTCTGCAGGGTTTTAGGCGCGTGTTGTGCTGACGAGTTCGCGGTTCTTCTCCCTGTTTAGCAGCCTCCTATCATGAATACGGGGAACAAGGGCCCGATCGAACAACAACCGGGGGATTGGGTGTGCCGGAAGTGCGAGTATTTGAACTGGAGGAGGAGGAAGGTGTGCCAGACGTGCTTCCCCTGTGGGTTTCCTTCTATCTCCCCTTCTTGCCCGAGGAGCTGACTTCGTTCTTGTGCTTGTGCTTGTGCGCGGGTTTAGACGCGGAGGGGAATAGCGATTCGGTATCCGCTACGATGCATGCGGAGCGCTTGGCGCTTCTTGCGGCGGTGTATACGCAGGAACATGTGACGCAGGCTGCATTACAATCACAACAGCAGCAGCAGCAGCAGCAGCAACATCAGCGGCAGCAGCAGCAACAGCACATGATGCAGACTCAGGCACATTCCGTTTCTGCTGCATATACATTCCCTGGTTCCTCCTCAGTCTCAGCCTCGGCCTCGGCCTCGGCATCGAACTCGAACTCGTTCCATTCCTCGTCACCTTCCTACCCCTACTCCGCGGCGCGCAGCTCGTTCTCCTCGGCTCCGGCGCGTCCGAACGCTAACACCAACGTCGCTACTAGTTTGGGGTCGAATGTGAATGGGCGCCTTGCGGGCCAGACGTATGCAGCGGCGCGGAGGGCGGAGATCGCGTCTGAGGTGGTGACCTCGGGGAATATTGTGTACCAGACGCCGTCTTCGCCTGCCACGCCGCACTCGGCGCATTCGCTCTCGGGCGCAGGCGCAAGCGCGAGTGCGTTTACGTCGGACGAGCGGGAGCGGTATACTTCGTTGCAGTCGCACATGAGCACGAGTGCGGGTGCGCGGACGGGTCCGCTGCTCCCTTCGTTCCTAAAGAACGAGGTGCAGCCGATCCGCCCGATGTGGGGCGCGGGCGCGCGCACACCTGCGTCGCTGTCGCCTGCTTCGTCGTCCTCGGCGGATTTGTCGTTTGACGAGTACGAAGAGGTGGGGTCGCCTGTTAGCGCTAGTGCTAGTGCCAACGGGGGCGCGACACCGGGAGCGATTGCACGTCCGTTCTATGCGCACCGCGCGGGGTCTGCGTCGGGCTCAGGTTCGGGTTCGGGATCTGGCTCGTCGACGGGTTCGGGCTCGACGTCGAGCCTCACGCTTGGTGGGAGCAGTATCTGGAGTCTGGACCGTGATGAGGACAAGGCGTGGAACGCGAATGCAGGCACGGGCACGGGCGTGGGCATGGGTGCGCTCCCGGACTCGTTCGTGAATGCGTTTGCGGGTGTAAGGGTCCGCACGGCGAGTGCGGATGCGCTGAAAGCTATTTAAAACTGTTTTTATTTCCCTCATTGCTGTGTGTGTTTTCCTCGCGTCCCTCTGTTTTATGTTGGTGCGTAATGCTCCCTTTTTTGTGGTTTTAATCAGGTGGAAGGTAGATCGCTGACTTTTTTTTGTTTTTGCAGTTGCAAAAACCATCCCCACGATCGGCTTTCTCTCTCGTTATTTATGCAATCCACCCGGAATTTTCTTTCTTCTTCAAAGAATTTTTAGAGCTCAAGCTCAAGCTCCCTTCCCCCTCTCCACCACCTTCGTATCTCACTTAATCGTTTTTCTTCTACCGTTTCAACCTCGAGACAATGTGGACGCGGACGAAAAAACGCTCGTACATCTATGTATGTGCCCCCTGCATCCTGCATTTGCATTCCTCTGCAATTCACAACTCGCAACTCGCACGGCGACGGATGGAACTTATTACGGTGTGTGGGCGGGAAGACTGACGGACGACTCCTACCCTCTTCTCGTACTGGTCGTCGTGGTCGACTCGTCTTTTCCTTCGTCTTCGTTTCCGTACCTTTTTTTCTTTATTTCGCTACCCTGTGTTATTCACTCGCCAATTGCCCGCGCTGTCTCATTCTTTTCGCTCGGCCTCGGCCGCGTCTCGTCTCATTTCGTCTTCGATCTACTACGTACTTTTTTTTTGTGCAGTTGTGTTGTTTCTGTTTCTGTTTCTGTTGTCAGATGGTCGGTTGGTGCTCCCCCCCTTTCTCCCTTCTCCCTTTTACTTACGTATTTTTTTTTTCTCTTTCGCAAAGATACTTACTTAGCTCGTGCTTATCTCTCCCTCTCTCTCTCCCTCTCTCTCTCTCTCCCTCTCTCTCTCTCTCCCTCTCTCTCTCTCTCCTCGTTGCAATGATGTGTATTCTTGGAATCTATAACTCTAACTCTATATACGTATTTGGCCTGGGAGTGCGCGGTGGCGGGGTAGCCTGATTGATATTGCGTGACGGACTGGGATCTGGACTTCGGGAGTGTTGCGTAGGTTGTGTTGGTGCTGGTGCTGTGATGTTTGAGTTGCTTCCGAGTTCGAGTGGCCGTGATCTGGATTCTGGATTCTGGATTCTGCAGTGCTTTGCTTTGATTTGATTTGATTTGATTTGATTTGATTGTCTTTGTGCTGAGACTCGGGATTCGGGATTCGTGGCTTGGGATTCGGGACTCGGGGCTCAGGGCTCGGGTTGATAATATTTGCGGAGAAGAAGACTCTGGCGGAACTGAGGGGTCGTTTGATACCGGTGATGCCAGTGAATGAATTTGTATGGTTAAAGCTGGGGTTTGGACTTCTGGGGCGGTTAGTGCGCATGTAAGTACCAGAGCACTTGGGATTTGGGACTTAAAAGCGGCGCCCGAGCGCTGCCGAGGCCCGACTCAGCCTGCTTCTCGGAGCCCTCGGGAACTAGCTGGGGAGTACGTACGCGTAGGGTATGATATTGATAGCCGTCTGCGTAGTATGGGTGAGCCTTCGATTCGTCACGGTTTCGCGTTGTCGAAGACGAAGAGGACGGCGATGTTGCTCTCGACTTTAGCTCTCCTGGTGTTCACCGGCGTCGCGCACGCAGTCGTGGGCGCGGCCCCTTCGACTCGGACGACAGCGTCACGGTATACCGCCCCCGGGCGCTTCCCCACGACGCTCTTCAGCAGCTACTACAACGACCCGACGCAGACGAGCGCACAGGTCCAACCCGTCGTGTCTGATCCCGTCCTGCATACAGTGTACCCATTCGCGCTCACGGACCCGGATAGTGTGCCTGTGGTGAGTCGCTCTCAAAGTTTGGTTTGTTACCGGCAGTCACGGTAGTTGCGACGCGAGTGTAGAATGATACGACCGACCCCGCGCGCCCGCTACCCCCGCGCCTCGACGCGCGCGCGCTCCTCGCACACGCCGAGCGCCAGATCCGCGCTCTCGCCCCCCTCGCTCCCGGGACTCCGGCGAACTCGCCGTTCGCCAACAACACGTGCGCAGCGTGCCAGGCCGCGCTAGGTGCCGCCCAGCTCGTCGCGCTCGCCGCGCCCGAGGAGGGCCCGCGCGCGGTAGAGGCGCTGTGTGAGGCGTTCGGTCTTTCGGGCGATTGTGATACGGCGTATGGCCCACGCGCGCTGGGGAGCGTGCTTACGCAGGTGCTTGCGAGGGCGGACGTGCTGGGGTATGACGGCCAGGTGCGTCCCGTCCCCCTCCATCGGTCTGAGTGCCGAGTTTGTTCGTTTGTCTATCGTGGATGGCTGAGCGGCGGCGCGGGGCGGCGCGTCTTTTTTTGTTTTTGTTTTGGGGGACGCAGATGATATGCGAGAACTTCTTCAGCGGCGCGTGCCCGTCGCCGCCCGTGGCGCCGCTGGACCTGGCGAGCTGGTTCGCGAAGCCCAACAAGCCCGATCCTCTGCCGGCGCCGAAACGGCCCAGCGGGGAACGCCTCAAGGTCCTTCATATCTCGGACTTCCACCTCGATCCCCGTGCGTCTGCTGCTATTTCTACGCCTACATTGATGCTGATGCGGACACTGATAGGCTATGCTACGGGCGCGGAGGCGAACTGCACGTCTGGCCTATGTTGCCGCGTGGGCAACGGTGCAGCTAGCGCAAGCGCGAACGAGACGCTCGTCCCCGCCCCGCGCTACGGCGCCTTTCTCTGGTAAGTAACCTCTCTCGCTTATTCTATATCGAAGTCAGCCGCAAGCAATCTGACTATGTTTTTTGTGTTTGAATCCCTTACAATGATAGCGACTCGCCGTATGCGCTCGTGCTGTCTGCTCTGGAGGCGATCCCGGCGCTCACGGGCACGCAGAACACGGGATTCGCGTGGACGATGTACACTGGAGACCTCGTCGCGCATGACCAGGACAACCAGCTCTCGCACGCGTATATGGAGTATGCCGAGGTGCGTTCGAGGTCGAGTCGAAAATGATAACGATAACGATGCTGATGATACTAATAATAATAATAATAATAATAATCGCGTTTAATTTTGTTTAACGTATCCGACAGACGGTCGTGTTCGACCTCATCCGCCGCATGCTCGGCGCGGGCCCGACGTACGTCGCGCTCGGAAATCACGACTCCGTCGGCGTGTGAGTCCCACCTTGATATGTGTAACGCGCACGCGCCCTGTGTGTACTGATAAGATTTACCTTTGCCCTGCCACAGGTCCGAGGACGCACCGCACTCGCTCGGTGGGGCACTTGCAGACCAATTTAGCTGGTACGTTCGCTCCCCCATTCCCCTTTTTTTTTTCCCGAGGGCCGTACGACTGACGCGTTCTGCGAAATAATTAGGAACTATGACCACGTTGCGGGCCTCTGGGCGCACGAGCAGTGGTTGCCCGAGACAGCCGTCAAGCTCGCACGCGCACACTACGGCGCGTACATGGTCCGCCGCCATGACGGGCTGCGCGTCATCACGCTGAACACGAACTTGTGGTACAAGTGGGTACTGGCTGTCCTCTTTTCGATTCAAGTTGAACTTGGCTCTGAATATGCATTGGCTATTTTCTTTTCTTTTCTTTGTTGCGTATTTTTGTTTTTTGAAGGGCGAACTGGTTTAACTATATCAACATGACGTCGTCTGACCCGTCAGGCATGCTGCGCTTCCTCACGGACGAGCTGCAGGACGCTGAGGACGCAGGCGAACGTGGTGCGTCTGCGCGTCTCCTTCGTCGTTTCCGCTCCTGTTGGATGTTGACTTGGGGCGGCTTGCCCAGTGTGGATTATGGGTCACGTGCTGAGCGGCTGGGATGGCACGAACCCACTCCAGAATCCGTCGAACCTCTGTGCGTCGCCTTTTATTTATTTATTTATTCTTTTTGTCCGCTCGGATGAAGTGTGGTCTGAACTACTTGACCCTTGGACTTGCAGTCTATCAGATGTGCGGCCCCCTCTCGTTCGGTCTGGCGTGTGGTATGTTTTGCTGACCATTTGTCCCCCCGTGCGTGTGTAGAGTCGACCGCTTCTCGCCGCACGTTATCGCCAGTACGTATTTTCTCTTTCCCTCCCACGCCTGGCAACTGATCTCTGATCTCGTGCGCTAGATATCTTCTGGGGCCACACACACGAAGATGAGCTCTCCGTTCGTACCACCAGCAACCAGGGAATTTCAGCGTAACTCATGAGTAATGATGATTTTTTGTCAGATCTTCTACGCGAACAATGGGACGGTGATGTCTGCGGACACGGCGCTGGCCGTCTCGTGGGTGCGTGCGATGTGATATCCAGCTGGCTTTTGGATACAGAGTTGATTAAAAGGGGACTGTTTGCCTTTTTTTGTTTTTGTTTTGTTTGTTTGCCTGTTGGTAGATCGGACCGTCGGTGACGCCGAACGCGAATCTCAACTCCGGTTTCCGCGTGTACGAGGTCGATTCGGCGGTAAGCGGACGGGGAAACCCTATTTGTTGCCCATTCATTCGTCACTTACTACCGCCACTCACGCAGACGTTCGAAATCCTTGACGCACATACGTAAGTCCCTACCCTCGCTCACCCGGACTCTGCGATGCAAAGAGTCAAGACTCGTTCGAAATATGCAGGTGGTACAGCGACGTGGCTGCATACCCGGTGCTGGACGGCCAGACCGCCTTCGGGCCAACGTATCAGTACGAGTACAGCACGCGCGAGGCGTACGGGGGGAACGTTACTGAGTGGGGCGCGGACGACCCGCTCAACGCGACGTGGTGGCATCGTGTGACGGAGGGTGTGTTCCATTTTTTTTTCAGCTTTCTGGGTACCTAGACGCTCACACTTTCTCTTTTCCCCCTTCTGCGCTTGTAGCTATGGAGGCGGACTCGTCTCTGGTCAGGGTGAGTACTAGTGTTTCCCCCCTTTCCCTCTTTCTTTTATTTTATTTTCTTTACTATATGTGAGACTGGGAGATCCCTACTGACTGTGGACCTGCGGACTCGCACACCGCTTGCCGCTTGCCGCTTGCTTGTAGACGTTCCACACGCATCAGGGGAAGAGCTCCTCGCGCACGGCGGCGTGTTCGGACGCGTGCGTCGCGGCGAAGATTTGTTACATTCGTAGCGGGTCGGCGAGCATCGCGAAGCAGAACTGTGCACCTGGCTACGGTTCGGTGCAGGGTCTCTTTTGAGAGTTGGGCAGCGTAAGCGTGAGGGTGAGACTGAGGCGCGGGGATGGAGTGGTCGGGGTAGTACTCCCGACTCCCCCAGCGGAGATGAATATTTTGGGTTGGGGGGTTTGTTACGTTTGTTGGATTTTCGTATTTGTTTTTAGAAGAGGTTGTTTTTTTCCTAGACGAGTTTTTGGGACCGAGAATTTTATCGCGCTCTCTACCCCCGGATGGCTGTGCCCATCTGTGGTGGGGTTGCATCTAGGTCTGTCCCAGTCTCGGTTCTGACTGGCCATACGTACATATCCCCGGTCGCGATTTTCACTCCGAGTGGTAAGACCACACTGTGCAAACACCATTCACCCTCCGCCGACCGCCCTTAAGCTCCCACACGGGGCCGAGATTGTGCGATGTGGTATCCTCTTGCTACGGGCCTCCCAGGCTACCCCGGCAGACCGCAGACTGGAGTCCGGCCGCTGAAGCGTCGCACCATGATGGCGGGGACGAGAGACCGAGGAATGCAGCTGCGGCCGACTACCGCCTGCCGCCCGCTGCGCAGTATACATTTTCAAAAAACCATGCGCGTTAACATCATTTGGCGGCTATAATAAACCGGACGGCGCCCGGGTCAAAGCGGAGCAGCCGTGGCTCGCAGAGTGGTCGGTCTCGCAGACCCTGGTACTGCCTCCCAGTTATTAATACCGTGACAGCGGGCTGCGGCATGCGCTTTGTCCGTTCTTGTCTAAGCGATGGGCGGACAGGGCACGGGCACGGGTCCGGCCGGCCCGGCTCGAGTGGCTTTTTTCATTTCATTCTCATTTTGTGATGGAGGTCCCGGGGCCGACATTCGCTCCGACCCGATTCGACCTACTCGAGACCATTTCTTAGAAAACAAAACAAAATAAAACAAGGGTGGTGGTTTCTGGTCCGGGTCCTGGTCCTTTTACTGCGTGCTCTTGGGAAGGTTGCGCAGCCGGGCTCCAATACATGTTCATTATTCGACGGTCGGTGCCGTTCGACTTCGATGCACAGCCGGCGGGACTACGTTCGACTCGCTCGGTTGCTGGCCTCACTATTGCGCCTCGAATCCTGCTGTGTTGTGACTACAATGGACTGGTTAGAACCTTGGCTGAGATAGGATATGTGCTCTTAAGCTGTCGTCCTATTCTAGTAGCACTGACAGACATGGGGCTACCGGGCCCTGGATAATCATATAGCTGCGAAATCCAGGCTTACGGAACATCCGGTTCGCCGTCTTTGCAGGCATCATGGCATTCCACCCCCGTCATTTCGATCCGGCGTGATACCCACACCATGATAAGTATCCCTTCGCCTTCAAGTTCTTCCTTGGCTCCGGCGGCGTATTTTCAAATTTTCGAATTCAACCACGATCGGTTCTTGTGTCTTCGGTTCCCTTCAGCCGTGCTTTTATGACCAACGCTTATTTTCCGGTGTTATTTGGACAGGCCAGTCACGGTGTTTTTTATTTTATTTATTTGCTCGGTGCGAACGACTCCGAGTCCGAGATGCAATTCGTCGTCTTTATTCAATCATTATAATTATTGCCGTTGTAAAGCGTCCCCGTACACTGCGTTGAACTCCTTGTATTTTTATTATTTCGTTTCGTTTCGTTTCGTTCCGTATGGGGTAAGAGCCAAAGAGAGGAGACAGATCAGTCACTTGTGGATTGCATGAGCCACAACCCTGTTTGACGATTCTATCTTAGTACAGTATTACGTGGAGTCACACTTCCAGTGTTCACGTGCGCACTGAGTAACGGTCACGCTCGAGTTTGAATTTGAAAAATCTGTTTTTTTTTTGGATATGGGCTTCTGAAGTTCCGACTCGGCGAGCCAAGCGGTCCTGGGGTGAGATGTCTTCGACCTACTGTGTGCGTGTATGTATTTTCTGGTCCGCGGTGGACCTAGCGTAGAAAAGACTCAAGGCTAGCGAAAAGTACAGACCCGTTGAACTTCCGTCCTTTCTTCAAGCTCCTTCCTTCCGCATCCGAACCTCACTCCGACGCGTGAGTCGTGAGTCGTGACTACAGGGACTTTCTGCCTCCGCCTCCGCCTCTGCTACCTCCGCTCCCGCCTTCCAAAAAAGGGACAGTGTCATATGACATGACCAGGGGCGATCCTTCCCGTAGCACGTGGGTGCAAAGCTCAAAAACTCACTGCGATTCGGGAATCAGACTGCAATTTCGCTCCAGATCTCCCTTACCGCGTTGGTGTTAGCACCAGTACCTGGCTCTAGCGCTTGGCGGCTCGCGGGGTGCCAGTTCCGCGACGGCGACAGCCTAGCCTACAAGGAAGGGCCTAGCTGTTTTGAGCAAGGAAAGGAGAGGAAAGGAACAAAGTTGAGAGGGAACTTTAAATACTGAAACATACTAGTAAGTATGGAATCGCACTTGCCGCGAAATGGGGACGCTCTAGGTGGATGGATGGCGGATCTGGGAGAGTGGGGTCGCGACTCGGAGCGGACGCACCATTTTTCGCTAACAGCTTGCTTTTTCCGAGCGCCACTACATATGCGTGTATTCCCGAGTTAACTCCTGGCGCGAATTTTTTTGTGCACAGCAGCTTTTAGGTTCGTCTGCTCCACCAGCACGAGCATGTGCTGTAGTCTCACCGATCCCGCGCTCGACAGGGTTGGCTCTCCGAATTTAAGTGCTGTACAGACTTTAGCGATCTACGTTCACTGTGCCTGCGTCTCGTGGCTTCGGTCCGACTCCGTACTATAGCAACCGATGATGATGATGAAGGTATTTATTAGGCGCCGTATAAAACTTAGTTACATGAGCGCCCCGGCCCCCGAAGGGGCCGGAACTAGAATCGCGTTTATAGGATAAAAAAGAGGGAATCCGGTCCTCTCCGGTGAAAATCCTACATCTCCGCGTCGTCTCTCAACCCCGTGAAATTGACCATCCCAGTGGGTACGCCTTTCTCGAGGCCGTGAGTGTCAGACAAAAATGATTCTCCTCTCCTTTGTAAACCCTCCTCCCCCAAAAAGTGGCCTGTTGGGTTAATGCCTGTCGAATTGCTGATCGAGGGCATAAGTGGGCGGGGCCTGGTCCTGGTAGGGAGCTCAGGCATGGGTGGGATATGTGGATCCGCCCCGACACCCTCCGCGGGTGAGGCTCGGGTGTGCCGGGGCGGCCTGGCCCATTTGGGGGGAGCACTTGCCGGTGCCCCCAATCTTGGTGTGGGAAAGCCCCGCTGCGGTAGCGGGGGCCCAATTTCGTGTTGGCGAACTGAATGGCCATGTGAGATGTGTGGGAAAAAAGAGTCATGAGGGACCAGGTCAGAAATAAACAGTGGGAACGTCGTCGATGCCTCAGTTTTCTTTGGCCAATGCAATGAAGGGACTGTCCCCTTACCCAATTTTTCAGAGTTTGAAGGCTTGTGTACGTCGCAGTCTAGCGGGTTGTCGTCCCTGGTGTCGCAGTCATTGCCGGTCCAGTCGTGACCCCTCCATGGGCAGTCAGTAGTTCTGGTGCGAGAGGCGGACCACTCACACTCCCGGCTGCCGACCCCCTATTAGGAGGTCCGACAGGGTAGGCGTTGGGGGGGTGGCAAGCCCCCACGCAATGATGTCGGCATCTACCCCAGGACGTTAACGTCGTAGCCCCCCCAAGTGACCCCAGGGTATGGTCGGGGTAGTGCCTGCAAACCACTCAGGCCCCCTTCCTTAGACGGATCCCCCCTCGCAGCACACACTCCAAAGGAGATGGTGGTGGTAAGAGGTCAAGAAGGGATGGTACTATAGCAACCCTTTCGGTTCCGCTTCCGTCACGTCGCTACATACTTACTAAGCTCCTCCGAGCTAACGACAAGTAATTACTTACTGAAATTCGAACGATCAGTCGTTTTAATCTTTCCAAAGTCTCCCAAAATTCCATTTTCTCTTCTCCATTTTTCGAGTCAAGCCTCCATTCTCTCTCTCTCTCTCTCCACATTTCCGCCAAGCTCAATCAGGATTTTATCCACACTAGAAAAAGGCCATCATTTTCCGAATTACGGTATGCTTATCCCGCCTGCCCTTCTGCACCGCGTTCTTGCACGTGACTCTCCCTTTTTTTTTTTTTTGATTCTCAATTTATATACCACAATAGTAAGTAATACAAGACGCGGTCATCCAGTCGCAACTAAGCTAGGATAGTAAATGCATGTAGAGGGGGTTGAGAAAGGAGCTAGTCAAGGTGGATGGATCTGGGGACGGCGATTGCGGTGGTGGCACAAAACAAGAAGCGGTGTCTAAGGGGGGTGAAAGCGGTCAGGAGGAGGAGGGGGGAGAAGGGGGTCGTGTAAGAAGGCACGCGTAAAGGCAGTAGTGCAGCGAAGGAAGGGGAAAAGCCAACCTAGTCCAAGTTTGCTGCCCCACGTGGGGGGTTGGGCTGACGGACGGTCCTCGACGGGGAGGGGACCTCTGGCGTGCTGGAAGAGGGGGCACTCCAAAAGGAGATGCTCGCGAGTTTGGAGGGGGGCGCCACAGGGGCAGGAGATGGGGAGGTCCGGGAGGAACCAGGCGGCGTAAGCACCAAAATGACCATGGCCGAGAACGACCTGGACGGCGCGGCTTTGAACCAAAGTAAAGGGTGCTCTTGCGAGGCCCACCGCTCGCCTGGGTAGTGTGCCTGTCGATCGGCTAACGTCTGAGGGAATCAACTTAAGCCTTGCAGTGAGAATTACCCTCACGCAGACCCACGGTAGATTTAGTTTCTCTAGGGCCAGA
>JAKOPK010000413.1:0-23194 GCA_024195185.1 Coniferiporia weirii
GATACATTTGCACCAGTTGCACGATTAGCAACTGTAAGAACAATATTAAGTTGGAGTGCAAGTCAAAATTACGAAATTCACCAAATAGACATTAAATCAGCTTATCTATATGGAGAATTAAATAAAGATGAAAATATTTACATACGTCCACCACCTGGAAATTTAATCAATATAAAACCAGGACAAGTTTTAGAATTAAATAAAGCATTATACAGATTAAAACAAGCAGGAAGACGATGGTATAAAACTTTATCAGAAATATTAACAGGAATTGGATTAACACGAGCAATCCAAGACAATGCTGTCTTCTTCAGAAAAATAAAGGGAAAAACAATCCTTATATTATTCATACATGTCGATGATATCACAATATGCGGTATGAATTTAACAATAATAAAAGCATTAAAAGAAGAAATTGGAAAACACATAAAATACACAGATGGAAACGAAATTCATTGGTTATTAGGAATTGAAATAAAAAGAAACAGAGATGAATGAACGATAATGTTACGACAAAAACATTATATTGATGCAATATTAGAAAAATACCAATTAAATGAAGCTGCAACAGTACGAACGCCGATGACACCAGGACAAATATTAAAAACTATCGAAAACCCAACCAATGAAGAATTAAATTATATGAAAACAATACCTTATATGAATATGGTTGGAGCATTACAATATGCAGCAGATTGCACAAGACTTGATATCTCATTCGCTACAGGTCAATTCGCTAAACATTTAAATAAACCTAGCATGGAACATTATCAAGCAGTAAAACACTGTTTTAAATATTTAAAAGGAACAAAAGACTATTGGTTAATACTCGGAGGCAAAGACACTACCGAACTAATTGGGTATACCGATGCCGATGGTATGACACAAGAAGGCCATAAAGCAATATCCGGATATGTATTTCAAATAGGCAATGCCACGATGTCATGGTCTAGTAAAAAACAAGAATTAGTGTCATTATCAGTATGTGAAGCGGAATTACAAGCATTAACACATGGAGTTAAAGAAGCAATTTGGTTAAGAAGATTAATTAACGAGGTACTGCAGACCTTATCTTCACCTACCAAAATATTATGCGACAATCAAGCCGCAATAACAATAATAAATTCAACAGAACAAAAATATACTCAATGAACGAAACATATTGATATTCGCAAAGATTTCCTACATGATTACATAGAAAATGAAACTATAAAAGTTTCTTACATACCTACAGGACAACAAAAAGCAGATATAATGACGAAAGCACTAAACGTCGAATTAGTCAAACGTTTTACAAGTCTTCTTCAACTAGTAAAAGTTTGAAGGGGAGTATTAAATATAAATAAACAAATATAACAAGATAACGTAACGATCACGCAATATCATGCCATAGTGGAGCAGAGCTAACCTTGATCACGTTACTCACACCCGCTTAACTATAAGAAGTATAACTTTACTACTCAGATTATATAAAGTATTACCACAGTACATGTATATAAGGAGGCTGGTTTCTCCTATGAAATATCATCGGTTAATACTGATATCTATCTGCCCCTACTTCTACCACTGCAACTGAGCACCTCACTCAGTACGTATAAATTTAAGATTTCTTTAAATGTAATCATTATGCATTTCTCCTCCACTTTGCTTCATTTGAACTTCGGTTACTACACATCAGCCGCCGGCAGTACCGATCCTTTGTCAGCTTACAAATCCATTAGAGTTTTCTTGCCGGTGCTGCTAAGTTGGTTTCAATTGACACACAACTTGAATCAGCGGCTTACTCACTTGTTTACACTCAGGCGATCAGTCCTATCCTCAGCAGTCAATTCAAGACGCCTGCTCTGTCTGATGAATATTATGGATCGGGAAAGGGGTATTCATCATACCGGGAGGTGCAGTTACAAGACGTCTATTCGGGTCTACGAAACCAGTGTATAAATTGTGACCACCAGCCTAGTGGACTCGAGGCAAGTTTCCCAAGTGATTTTAGATGGTGAATGACCCTTCCTAACCTAAAACATGCTTCTTAGGAGTGAACACGGGCAGATGCTACCAATATTATTGCATTGCGTTTGGTTCATTGGCTAATCATATGTCGCAATGCTTGCCCTCATACACATAAAGTTCGATCGGTCGCATAGAGGCCTTGGACTGAAAGTCTGTCTCGCTTAAGGGGTAATCCAGAGAATATGTCCGATTGTATTGCTCGGGGGTCATTTGTGTTCTGCGTGTCGTCCATCCGTAACAACCGGAGTCTCAGTCAGGCGGAGTGAGCATCATAGCTCCTCTATGGGACTCGAAAAGCGTATCACGCGGTGTTTGCGAAAGCGGCCCCCTTCCTGTGGAAACTTACACCCGCCCTATCTTCGACCACCTTTCTATTGTGGGGAACCCATGCTCCAAATCGTAATATGTTGAAACCTGAGTCGCTTGACATACCCCGAGGCCGGTAATGCTAGCTAACCACCAATAGACGTCCTGCGGTACAAATAGAACGCGCTTCAACACAAAACCTTTCCTTTTGGCCCTACGCCCCCCCTCCTCTCCTACGTCAACCTTCATCGAAGCATACCGCCAGAGCCCTGGCCTGCTGCTCAAAGCCAAGGTATGACAGAGAAAACATCCAGTTACGTGCAACAGTACCAAGTGGTCCAGGTACTCTCCCATTAGCGCCCTGCAGTGCCCCCATCCCCTCCCCTGGCTCGCTTGCTGATTTAGGGGTTTGTAGTATACAAATGGTATGCATATTTTGCCCGCCGAAGGTTAACTGTTGTGATAATTCGCCTAGTCACCAGTTGCCAGCTTCACATTCCTCGTAAGCTGGGCTCGGTTTTATTTCGTGGCCTCTTTGAACATAGCGATTATCCTTAGGCATATGATTGCCTTATAACGTTTTCAGATGAGGTCGAGTTCGTCTGGTGCTCCCTCTGGAATTTAGGAAAGGCCCTCTTTGTCGGTACAAGATACCTGGCGTTCATCGATTCTTCACTGATGCTTATATGTACGCTGGAAAATGAGGCCTTCCTGTTCGGTGTACTGAACGGTACTTACTCTAGATCTGCTTGACTCTGATTTGGGCGACGAAGTACACGCTGTCACTCAATGGGTCTTTCTTCGTATCTAAAGTACCATGTGGCTTGTAATAGCCTCTTTGTGGAGGGCTTTTCAATGCCTCCCTGTGTAAGTTCCACATTACCAAGGCTATTCGGACGTTATGTGTCACTGATAGATCATACAGACCTTATGGTGATAGGAGCTATAATTTCGGGCGGTATGTGTCCATATTTCATTTACTCCTTCGCACCTTTCATCACGTAACCCTTTCCCAGCAATAATGTCGATTCGTGTGTACGCGCTATGGGAGAAATCGCGGCGCGTGCTTGCTGTTCTTGTTCTTTCGATTCTTGTGAGCTTTTATACTCTTTCCAAGCTATCAGATTATTGACTGAAACAATCGGAAGGCTGCCTTTATCCTAGTCATAGCGTTATATTCAAAGGCGCAGAGTGGGGCCGGCTGTGGGTTACCAATCCTCATTGCTCCAATCGATGATGACTCGTCTTAAAAAGGGTTTGAATTGAGTATTGGTACATTCGCGCATTGCGTCAACATGGGCGATAAAACAGACAACTCTGTTCCTGCCATTTTTGCGGTGCTCATGTCCTTAGATTGTGGTGAGTTCCATTGATCCCTTCCGCTTCGAACGTCGGGATGTTCGACCAACCTTTTTTCAGTAATCGCTCTTTTAACGGCATGGAAGGGTATATTGCAATGTATATACCCTTCTGTGAGTTTCGAGAAGCCACTAATGGTGACTCGACAGGGCGTTATAGTACGTACCAGAGCCCACTTGTGGTCATATTCTACAGAGATGGTAAGTGTCACTGGTCATGGTGATTTATCTACTCAAGGGACGACTAATGTTATGGAATCTCGTTTGCTCATTAGGACTGTTGTATTTTGTCTGCCTGTTCGGTATGCTCTCTGAAATTCAAGGCAGAATCAGCACACAGAAGTATTTTAAAAGCTTTTTCAGCCGCGAACTTTGTGATATTACAATGGCGATTCGGCAATGTGGGTGTTGTTGATTGACTTCTTCCGCGGGTTATTAACAAAATAAAATAAATCGGCTGCAGGGAAATTACTACAATCTTCTAATTGAGTAAGTGTTGTAATCCCTATTTCAATTGTACGGTCAGTTAATAGCAAGGTATTGGCAATAGGATGCAGCGCTGTTTTCGCTCTGTGGTATCGGCCCGAATCATCCTCAACATGAGGGAGGCTTCGAAAGCCGGGCGAGATGAGGTCACCCTTGGCGCAGTCTCTTTTGCGATCCCTATATCCGAAACATCTACGTTTGAGTCAGCGAGGAGATTGCGAGTGTGTATAAATTTTACTTCAAATCAAAAGAGCAAAAAACCTTATCATGTTTAACCTCCTCATATCTACCCAGGAAGAGATGTCGACTGTTTCCAGCAGCTTCACATCTCACCTGGTTTCTCAAGAAGTCACTGAAATCAACGAGTCTCTCGCGGACGCGGACCTCAGTCAGATCCCTCATTCGGCCGGCAGCGATCTTCGCGTATGTGCTGGCCATCGAGTACAGGTTTGATAGCAGGAAGTAGAGCCCGCGGCGCCATCGGATATGACTGATAGTTGAAGTCTACGAACATATTCAACCGAAGCTGGTGGTCATAGCAGTAAGGTTCGTATTCAAAAAATGATCGGCACGGTCAGGGCACACATGTTCAATCAAATAAAGTATCCTTACAGCCTAATTCTAATATGTGTATATCAGTCCTGGTCAAAAGGGCTCTAATGTTTAGTTGCCTCACCTGTACGTATAACTAATACGCGGCGTCAATAAAATTTAAGCAAAAAGTTACAAGCGTTCAAAACGGTTTTAAGTCCCTCCGCATCTCCATTTGACTTCCTGCTAGCGGACGATGGCAAGTCCGTACTACGCAGAGCCATTTAAGCATGATGTGATCGGAAGCGGATGTGGCTGTATACTTGTACTAGTACTCGGTGATAGATGCTACATTTGACCCCGCCTCATGAGGTTCCTCCTCACCCTCCTACGCTCTGCACCAGCCGCTTGACTCTTGTTCCACTGTAAAAACGGAATCTCATCCGTCTCTCGTCGCGATCCGTCCCGCTCAACCTCCCTGAAATCTAACATTCCCCAGATGGGCAATTCGATCTCACCCTTGACGAGACAGCGCGCCGCAGACGCAGCAATAAATTCCGATGCAAGCGGAGTGACGATGTAAAGCGCATCGCCGGCCGAAAGTGGTTGTGTAACGGACGGAGTAATGGGCGGGGAGTAAAGCGACTGGGAGACACTGCGTACAAGAGCGAGACCGATACAGTGCGAAGATGAAGGATCCGGCGGTTCTGCACCTTGCATGTAAGGCAAGTTTTGTTGGGCCAGAGGGGGCAAGGCTTCCACATAGTCTGGCTGGGATGCCACGAGCGCAACTAGAGCACCGTTTAGAACGCGACCTACTTCTGTAGGGACGACGTCCTCCGAGCCCGCGCCTATGAGAATAATACTGTCAAAAGCTTCGCTGGGTGAGACGGAATAAGGCGCGCATGCAAGCAGCGGAAGGCGGCAATCCCAATGGCATAGAGACGTAGAGCCAGCGGGTGAAGTAGTGGCGTAACTCGAGGGTTGGATGGCGGGTGGCAGAAGACGGTACTGGGATGGAGAAAGGACAGAGTGAAAATATGACATGAGGGAGATCGCTCGCCAATCTGCCGCCGAGTACCGTGCAGATTGCGTTCCAACGGCAATAGGCTCGATTTCAAACACTTGTGAACGTGTGATTGATGCGTTTGTCGTCAGCGTGGCCGGCTTTAGCACATCCATTCCAGTTTCAAACTCCCCGTTCGGACTTTGCATGCTGAATATATGGGTGGGCTCTACAGCTTCTATGATTTGGCGTGCAAGGTCGGCACCCAAACCTTTTGTCCAGCCCATGGTGTTGACCACCAGCGGGATGACGTCCTCTATTCTTGGGTCGTCAGTGTCTAATAGCTCGTCTTCTGGAGCAAGGTATTGGAGGTCGATTTTGTATGTCTGTATAAGAGATCGTATGGAGGAGAGATAATGCGAAGGCGAGTTCCGGGGTGAAGTCGAGCCGATATAGTGAGAGGCGTACGGGAGTAAAGGATGCGTGAACGGCGGTCCTACGAGTCGAAATATTAGCTAAAAAGAAATGCTTTGGGACAAGGGGCGCCTACCAAACATCTGCCTATCAACTATGTTGAGAGATACCAGCCCGGGTGGGGTGAACTCAGTTTGTCCTATGTCACATTCTAAGAATGCAACCCGTCGATACCGGCCCAATAGGCGATTCATGATCGTACGAGCTAATGTGCTTTTCCCAGTTCGCTTTTGACCCCTAACGAGAATTACCGTAGGCTCGGGGCTAGAAATTTCATCCTCATCCTTATCAACCAAGGGCGCTGTTGGCAGCGATGCGAGAGAATTTTGCCACGACACGGGTGTTTGAAACGAATACATTGACCGGTCCAGGGACGATAACTAAGTATGGCGATGAGTAAATGATACATTTTTGTTAAGAGAGTACTCACTAATTTTGCGCTGTGAAGGCCCAGGACGTCATCTACAGAAGACCCCGCTTCAAACACGTCCTCGTATGTTTTGCACACCCTTCCGAGGCCTTCAACACCGGTGGTAGCACCCTCAAAAAAGATGACCGCACAGTAGGCATTCAAGGAATGGGCCATCCTGTCAGGAATAGGCGGCGCACTATCCTGCACCGTGGAGTCATCGGAGGAAAGGGCTTTTATGATGGGTATTGGGGAACACTTCGGCGCAAATATGGCATGAGTATTAGACGAAGCGGCTATATCTGAGCCCATAAGAGAGACTGAGCCCCGGAGGATGGTCAGGGAGTAAACGCCTAAGAGAGCGATAGTCTCGTCTCCCTGAAGCGCGACCAGCGTACCAACGCGTCCTGTCAAAATGTCGGAGTCACGACCATCAAGACGGAAAACATTTTTGTCGGGCTGGGGAGAAAAAGACAATGTCTGTATGCGCTGAAAGCCGGTGTCCTGCTGGGGTGAAGGTGGCTGCGATACTTCAGCGGCACGTACAGCTGGGGCTGCCTCATACAACACTTCTTCGTCGGATGAGTCGGGAGGAAGTTGACTGGGAGACCATGCCCTTTTGGCCCTGAGATGTTTCGGGGGATTGCCAACTCGTTCAGCTTCGCCATTGTCCCCTACGAAATGCACACCATCCTCATCGTCGTTCCCGCTCTCAGAGCTCGAGGTAGTCCCATTTATGATGCCTTTTGGGCCTTTCCCGGTAGACCCTTTTGATTCGACGCCGAGACTTGGTTCGTAATAGCGAGTATGTGAGCTTTCGCCCCTGGTCGTATCCTTGCGCTTTTTTTTGCGCCCAGGCTGGACTTCCGAGCTTGCGGAAGTCTTGCGTTTTGACTTTTGTGGGCGAAGAATTGCCCCAAGACGTTCAGATTCCGAGCCAGAGTCTCTTGCAGCTATCTGCGCATTTTTGTCAGGCGTAAGAGGAGTCTGAGGTTGAGTGGTGAGTTTTGCAGCTCGGGCGGCCTTCCGTGCAGCGATGGCACTAAGCATAATCGCGAAAGGGCGATATTTTAACGCAACGATTTTGTCCTTATTTTTCTCAGACTCAAAAATTTCTGTTCTAAACTACGAACTCAAATGGCTTCCTCGTCAACTACTGCGGCACCCACGTCAGCGCCTGAGCCAAAGCTAGTGCTCTTTGCCCGCGGTGTCATCGCCCGTCTGTCCATTTGGCCTGCTTTGCGCGTTGCAGTAGACCAGTCATGGGGTGGACCAGAATCTGCACAAAAGCGAACATGGATAGCATCTGTTGTTGTCGACGCCTTTGATCCCTCTGAATCACAAGAAACACCTGACGCTTTCTACGTCGAAGACATGCTGCTTCAAGTTATGGCGGACGAATTCGATGCTGAGTTGGAGGACGGGAGTGCAGAAGCTGTTGCAAAGGATATCATGAAGCTTTGGACGGATGTTGCGGACGTGTCTGGAAGGAAGGCGGTAGAGCTTTGGGAAGAGCAGGCTCAAAAGCTTAAGGGTACGAGGGTGGCATATGAGGAGGTAGTTGATGAAAACGCAGAATTTGACGGGGAAAGTGGGAGCGACGACGAAGATAGTGATGAGGAAGGGGAAGGGGAGATGGACGCTGACGGGGTTCCGCAGCTGCTAGCTCCTCATGAGCGAAAACAGCGCGAACAGCCTGAAGTCGACGATGATGGTTTCACGGTAGTAAAAGGGAAGGGGAAGGCGCATAAATAAAATGATCTAGTGAGCACCTTTTGTATTCTTCTACTGAGTCCTTTACTGACGAGAGTTACGGTCTAACATAGTTTGTTGTTACGGATTAACCCTCATGCAATTCCCGTACTTGGTGTATAAAGCCATCACTGCCCATAGTTTATCATGTGCGTGTTATAGAAATGCGCTACTGTAACGCGTATTCGGCCGATTGCAACGGTTGAGGAATTGGTCGTCAAGCCTCGTTCAGTGACCGTAACACGCTCGGTACACCGCGAACTAACCAACCTGATGAAGTAAGTGGCGGTAAATCTTCACCCAAGGCAAGTAGGACTGATGTCAAATTTTTTGTCTTCTAGTGTTTTTGATCAATGCGCAACGCGCGCTTGATTTTAGTCCGGCAGGACTTGGGATCATGTCATTATTCTCCGGATTGTGGCGAACGCCGAAGATTTTTCTCAAGTCGACTCCTACTGTTCCGTTCGCCGCTGTTGTGCATCCGGCGAACAAGATTAAAATTTGTCAGACGGCCTGTTCGTTAATTATCGGGCAATGCTAATTATGATGTTCGAGTCGATCCACAGGCGGTTGCAAGCTAGGGCAATGTATGTCCTGAACGCCCATGTCGTGAAGATAACTATGGTGATTTGGAATCCGGTGGGTCCGATCATTCGTACTTTCCCATCTGACCCTTCCATTCTTGAATTGGAAGTCGGACGCGGCGGGTACGCTTGAGGACTCATTAATGGAGAGGAGACGAGTAATCAGCGAACAACTATTTTGTCAGTGTCGGCAACTTTTCTCCAACAGCGCTTTAGTAGGCTCGTCTCGTTCAAGGACTCGAGGAAACGAACTCCGTTTGTTTGGATCCGTCAGCATTTCTTTTGCGCAGCGATGATACTGTCTTTTTTGTCCGAGCCTTGCCTACTGGGTATGGCCTGTCAGGTTTGCACGGCTTGATTTCGAGGTCTGCTAAGCACGTTTTAAACATTTCAAGTAGAAAAGCATATCTATGACGAACCCGGGACTCGAAACTCCTCGTTTCCGGGTGTATCTCGATTACTTGGTGATGACCACCATGGAAAGGGATGCCTAAGCAGTCGCCGCATAGCGACCCGTGGCTTCGTTTAGTTCACACCCCGTTTCTTCCTGATGATGCTCTGCTTAATATTCGCAAAGTACCTCGGCTCCAGAGCTTATAACGATGTGCGGACGCTTACAGGCACCTATGGAAGTTGGTACCGGCTGCATTCCGGTACCTGTCGACCGGAACTGAATACGCGCCTCCCCCCGGTACAGAAGATGATGACCAACATCAGCATATAAAAAGGATCGATATTTCCCACCTAATACTTGCACCTCCCTTCTTCCGTTAAAAACCCGTCACTGTCTGCAATTGCGGAATGGCAGGCGAAATCACTGGCCTTGTGGAAGGAGTTCAAGTGATCCAGGTGAGCATGATTCTACATTACAAGTACAGACTCGCACAACGTTTACTCACACCGATCCAAGTATGTTGCATGTGGGTGATTTTCCACCTTACGATGATTCGGACCCAATCAATGTATGCTTTTTCAGTCGCTAGCATTGCTCTACTGGTCAGTAACTAAATAAGTTGCTCAGCTAACGTGATTTGTTCTTGATAGTTGCCCCTTCAGGTATACGATTGGCTGATCACAATCACTGATGAGGTTTCTCTCGTTTTTGCTCTCGACGTCACGGTATATGCTGACATATGACATACTCATCATCTAGATTAATCTTATTTGGTACTCCAAATGGAGTACCACGAAACTCCTCTTCTTCGCCACGAGATACTCAGGATTCATAGCCTCTTTTCCAGCACTCATCAGTCCGTTAACAGTCTTTGGCTTTACTGCCCTTTCCTAACCCATCGATGAAAATCGCAGCATTACTCGGTTTCAACTTTGATACACGTGTGCGTGCAGTTTCAATAATAATTTTTGTCTCGTTCAGGGACATAAGAATCAACAGCAATGCGAGTGGCTTGCCAAAGCATACATAAGCAAGTTATTTTTGACAGACAAGAGTATTATATCTAATCCCAAACCAGGTTCCGCCGTAGGCGGCGTCCTCATTGCTGAAGGTATGTTATTTTATTTTATTGCTCGTCTTTGTTCTGTGTATCTCATGTGGTTACAACCTATCCCACACAATCTACAGCGGTTATGATACTTCGTGTGATAGCGTTGTGGAAGAGATCGCTTCCTATATCCTGTCTTTTGGGATTCCTGGCTCTCGTAAGGGTGTGGCTCGTCTTCGCTAACCGAATGCTAATTGTTTGTACGGTGTTTTTGATTTCGGGAAGGCGGATGTTACTACGGCGGTGGTTACCATAGTTAAGGCTGACCATCCCGTGTACAGTGAGTGGTAAGATAGACGTCAAGGCGTGATTAGCTCATCGCACCTTCAGCTTCGATCGAAGGCGTTCCGCCTTGTGCGATTGTTCACTTCAACAGCGGATCTGCTTCCACGATTTTCCCGCTTTTGATGACCTATGAGTGTGGTAAGTTTACTGTCCTTTCGTCGTACATCTTATTCCTTTTGACGCACAAGCTGTAGTTATCATGTTCCTGACGTTCTGGAAGGGCGTCATACATTGTCAGCACGGTGGCCTTTTCCATAAAGCCGCATTTGCTGACGTTTAGTTAGGGCGCGAAAATAGGCATATAGTAGGCACGCTCATGGCGGTCTTCTACAGAGATGGCAAGTGTGATATTGGTTCAAAACCGATAATGAGAACTGACAATGAGTTTTAGGCGCATTGTACTTCCTCTTTCTTTTCGGTACTCGAGACAATCAGTCCTTTCAAGAAGTCTGCCAAATATGTCTGACTATGCTTGAACAGCTTTTACAACGGCAAATTTTACTAGTTGGCTCGAAGCGAGACCGTCAAATGTCTGTCTTTTCGCAGCTAGTCTTGTTTCCTAATCGAATGCTGAAGATTGATGTTTAGGGAATCTACTACTTCCTCCTTGTCGAGTGAGGAGCATTAATTTCTGACCTTCGGTAGAATAATACTAACCTTCCCCGCAGACCACAACGGGCTTTTCATTCAGTGATTGCGGCTCGAATTATCCTGAATTTGCGAAGGACAAGTTTGAACCAACAAAGCCAAATTTCGATCTCCAACTTCGACGCCAGTAGGACAGGCTCGGATCAGTCTTACAACTATACTAATGGAAGTATATGAGCCGACTTCATGTGCGCACGACCATTTGTAATTTTTGGATTTCTGCTATCTGCAATATCGCGTGCATGGGCAAGTGCCATCGCTAAACGATTTTAATGATTAATTGCTGACTTTATCGAAGTAGGCCGGAGCCCTGCTGAACCCTCTGCCAAGCGCTCTATAGATGTAGACATACCCTGCAAAGTATTATTTATCCGCTCTCACAATAAAGAGTTGCATGAGTTCGACGAGGAAAGCCGCTTCATATATATTACTTCAACGACAGCCCGATGGCTATGGATTTTTCTGCTTTGTATCTGGCACATTCGAATTTTATAGTCATATGAACACTAGACGCGAGAACTCTGCAGTCGTCGACTTCAAAGTCGAGATGAACATGGCGACTTCCTCTGGCGTCACACCCACCACCAGCTCGTGTGAATGCCGCCCGATCCAGCCATCAACATTGGGAGAATCGTTCTGCCTGGGTCGCAATGTGAGTTTGAGTGTTTTATGGTGACACCGCTGATGTGCACAGGCCATAATATGTAGATGCACTGCATTAAACTGGAGGCGAGAAGAAATGGCTTTCTCATTGCTAAGCATACATTTTCAACGAAGGTCCCGGGAGGAGAGAAAAAATCACCAAGTACGCTGCCGAAGAGCGAGACTCGGTCTTGCTTGAAGTATATCGCTTGGGTGTAAAGATTTCAACTGTGCCCAATCAACCTGCGTTCCTAGCTTGATAGCGGGCAATTGACCATCATGTGATTATAAACAAGCACTCGGGGGATCCCTGAACCATGCTTGTTTCATCGTGAATACCGTTATGATAATCAATCCCCCCGGTCCAGCCACGGGATTCGGCGTGTTTCCGCTGAATTATATGTCGTCTTGGTAGCGGTTGGAACCCTCCGAGCGAGCCTGAGATAGATAACTAGACCGGGATATGTAGTTGTATGATTCGGAAAGGCTCAAGTCCTAAGTTCTAATGTACTAACTACTAACTCCTAAATTTGTGGGTGGGGGCAGCGCCTGCCAAAAAAAGTCGGACGTTGTACTGGTTTACACGGATACCGTAAATGGAAACTTTGCTGCTCAAGAGTCCAAGAGAATTCATTCACAAGTTTCTGAGTTCAATTTCCCTTCAATTGACATGATTAAAAGTGCTTCCGGAGGGTATGGTGTGTTCTTGGAGTCTTGGAGCCGGATTTTTCATCTTATTCCCCAAAGCGCTATAAACAGCTATGACATTGCTATTTATAGTGCTTCTGGGCGGCAAATAAAAATCGACAGTTTTGCACAAGATTGAAGAAAGTAAAAAAGGTATATGCGCATTGCATATCTCTACAAAATCCAGTTTGGCACGGGATTGAGTATTCTATAGCGGTGCGGACTTACCAGGTTTCTGTTGTTGCCACACAAATTATTGAATGGGGAAGGTGCTGATCTTTGTCAGCTTGAAAATCGTTCTTTTGCAGGCGCCCCACGGTCTACCCAACACCAGTGCAAGGCCCTGCAGGCTCAGGCTTCTCTTTTTCTTTGCATGAAAGATCGTCTGATAGATGTCCGGAACAAAAAGTAATATGTCTCCGGTGGGTTCCCCGCGTTTCGTCTTCGCTCACGCCTTCTCCTAGTTAACTTCTGTTGCAGTACAGTCCCTGTCTCGACTATTTTGATTTTGATACTGAGACTACAATACAGAATTTTAATCAAGTAATTCGTTTAATAACTGCGGATGGCCAAGGAAGAACGTTGTTGTCCGGCTTACTCTGGAGATCAACAAGTAGAGAGAAAAAAGGGTCCGCAAAAAAGCGAGCGGGGTCGCGTCCGAGTCAGCCTAGCCGCCTCCCTAGGAAAATCCCGAGTGTCCCTTAGAGAGGCTTCCAGATTTGTGGACAATGATTACCCGAAAATTTAAGCGCCCGGAATTGGAAACGCAGGCTTCCCATCTGCACATTGATTCTTGCAAGCGACCACTGCCCTGCACTGAGAGCCGAGAATGTATCACTCCCCGGTGTCGAAGATCAGTCCAGATCGACAGCTGCCAGTGCATAAAGCTTGTCGATGCTCCGTCTTCGGACACCGTCTCCCTCTTTTCATCTCGCAAGACTCAGATTCGTAGAGTGAGATGGCAGTTGAAATCCTCGGTTATGCAGAAGAAGTCCGGGCGACCCAGGTGAGCATGTTTCTGCACCATGTCAAGGCTCGGCTCAGGACGGCGTATACTCATGCTTGTCCCTAAGTATGCCACAGGTGAATGGTTATTTCTGCTTCAAAAGACTCAATCCCTACCAACTTGTACTTTCTTCAGTCGCCAGCATAGGATTAATTGTGAGTGGGTTTTCAAATCGTTTTCTTCTAGAATTGCCGTAATACCTCTTTTATCAGACATACGATTGGCTGATTACCATAGGCGATGAAGTTTTAGAGACTTTTCCCTTGCATATATGCTAGCATTAACTAGGATACCTTTCGTCTAGGTTGAATTCATTTGGTATTCTAGATGGAATAGCATGAAAATTATTTTCTTCTTTACGAGATATATGGGTTTCATGGTCTCCGCGCCGGCGCTCATTTGTTCGTGAACATCATTATAACTTCTCTGCCCTTTCCTAATCGGTCGCATTACAATTGAAGATGTATTCGATTCTTCCTTGGATATACATGTGGGTGCAACTCCATCAAATCTTCCTTGCGTCTTCGAGACTAAAGGTAAACAACAGCAATGTAGGCAGTTGGCCGGAATGTACATATGTAAGTCAACGGCCCGACCAATGGAAGGTATAGCAGCTGATTTCTGCCAGATTCCGTTATAGGTGGCATCGTCGTTGCCGAGGGTATATTTTACTCCTCTTCCTTGACTGGAAAATAACCTTGACCATACGCTCACAATCTGATACCTCGTGGCCTACAGTGATCATGTCGCTTCGTGTGATCGCATTATGGGAAGGATCACGCCGCGTAACATACCTTTTGGGGACCTTGCACCTTGTGAGAATCCAGCTAGTCTATATCTCATCGATGTTAGTTAATTTCTCGATGCGCTTGATTCTGGGAAGGTCGGTTCCATTATTGCGGTGTCCATTTCGACTATGTCCACGGTCGACAATCCTACATACGGTGGGTGACAACATCGTTATGAAACGTAATAAGCTGAGAATGTTTCCCAGATGCACCCATACAGGGTCTTCCTTCATGTACAACGTCATTTCCAACTAAGAACGGATCCGGTTACGTGAATTTTGTCCTTTTAATGGTTTTCGAGTGTGGTAATTCTCTCCCATCATCATGTTCCCTATGCGCTTTGACGTACTGGCTATAGTAATTCTGATCCTGACGTTCTGGAAAGGCATTACACATTGTGCGCACGACGTACTTTCCCTCGTGCATTAACTGATATTTGATAAGGGCGCTACAATGTGCATACGAATGGCCTCATAGCAGTGTTTTACCGGGACGGTGAGTACTGATATTGTTCCAAAATTTATGGCGAGAGGTAATAGCTATCTCCAGGCGCTCTGTACTTTCTCTTTCTTTTCGGTAGCTGAGATAATCAGTTCTTTCAAAAAGCCTGCTAAGGATATCTAACTAAATCTAAACAGCCTTATCGACAGCAAACTTTGTTATTTGGTTCAGAGAAAGGCCGTCAAACGTCCGTATCTTTACGCACTTGATTTATCCCTATTTCAGATGATTAAAAGCTGTCACATTTCTCAGGGATATTATTATCACCTTTTTCTTGAGTGAGACAATCAAGCTCTAGTTCTCTATGCTTTGAATGGACTGATGATTTCGTCCTACAGGCTACAACGAGTCCTTCACTCCGTCATTACGGCTCGAATAGTTTTGAATTTACGAGAGACAGTGGCGCATAGACAGGTTCAGGATTCGTTTACCCTCATTAATTTTCGACGTGAAGATGCCGGTAGGGTCGGAAGTCCAAGCCAACCCCACAATCATGGTGATGAGAATGGGGTGATTAACTCCATACACGCATGACCGCCCATCATTCCTGAATATCTGTTGCCTAAGCCGCCGGTTCGACTGGTAGGTGCCTTGAAGGCTCGCTGCGATGGTTTATGGCTGATTCCATTACAATAAGATGGGAACTCTGTCGGTGGACCCATTGGCTATGCATGTTTGGGTGTATTTAAAGGCCATCCAATTCAGCCAGCTGGGGACCACACGATTCTGATTACTCAAGGCCGGCTTCTCCGCGCTGCTCGTACCTGAACAGGATGACAACAGTTCTTCTGGTGATCCTAGTCGTATAGAGCCATGTCATCATTTGTCTTTTCAATGCCAGACAGCCGAGTTTCTGTATTTATTTTATTTGCAAATTTGATTGTCACCAACTGAGTAGAGTGAATTCCAGCGGCAATCCAGCCCGCGGAGCCTTGCTATCCGACGGAGTTTTCGTTCGATTCATTGCCGCCCCCCAGTGTGCCTTGTACGCGAACATCCAATTGGCTCAGATTTGAGAGACGGCTAACCGTCCAATGTTTAATTAATGCATAAAATGAGGAGTCCCTCTTTTTCGCGCTGAATCGTTGGAGAATTACGTTGCGAAAGTGCATTTCTACGCTAAAGGGGCTATTGCCTTATTTATACCAGTCCCCCGGAAACGTAATAAATTGCTTTATGGAAGACCCGACTTATTTATATACACCAGTACTACCATTTTTCCCTACGAATATATTGTTTGCCAGAAGCCTGATACAGGGAAACAGCATGTCTCCGGTGGGTCCTGACGCCTCCATTTCCAATTTCTGCATACACAGAGTTACTTAACTCCGCTGTTGCCGCGATCCTCTGCCGCATCGGCTGCTACGGAAGTACACTGGTGCCGGCCCCAACGTGGATGCCGCCGGCGGAAGCAGATACCTTCTGGTATGGAAGATTCAGTGATAGATTAGCATCGGCGTATAAAGTATGTTTCCTCGACCAAAACCCGTGTCTCTAGATTCCCTCGCACCTCACCAAGGGAGCTCTCACTGCTCGGCGTTGGAATGAAATGGCGCGCGAATCCCTCGGTTACGAGGATGAAATTCAAGTGATCCAAGTGAGCATGATCTTTCATTACTCGTGCCAGCATGGCCTCGGACGCTTACTCGCGTGTCTGGTGGAAGTACGTCGCGTGTGAGTTATTTTTTTCCGTTTTGTGATAACCCGAGCTCGGCCAATGAACACTTATCCAGTTGCAAGCACCGTGCTATTGGTTAGTGACCGAGAGGGCCGATGTTATTTTGGCTTAATACTTATTTTCCCAGATATACGACTGGCTCATTACACTCGCCGAAGAGGTTTTTCGGGCTTCTTACTCCGCGAATGTGCTGGCACTGATACGATATCTTCCGCCCAGATTGACCTTATTTGGTATTCCAGATGGAGTATTACAAAACTTCTTTTCTTCTCAACGAGATATGTGGGATTCATAGTCTCTGTCCCTGCACTCATTAGTTCGTCGACATTATTACCTCATTGGCCTTTTCTGACATGTCAGCACATTCGTAGCTGTACTGGCTCCTAACTTGAATCCATATGTGTGTGGATCTTAATCAAGTTTCTCCCTCCTCAAAGCTTACACTAAGCGGCAGCAATGCGGATGGCTTGCGAGAGCGTACGCATGTAAGCCTTGCTTTGACAGACGGACAAACATTTTACTTAATGTCTGCTAGATTCTGCTGTAGGCGCTGTTCTCCTTGCAGAAGGTATCTTTGCCTCCTTTCCTTTTTAGAATTGATCGCGTACCATTTACTGGACCCCCGTGATCTATAGCAATTATGACACTTCGCGTGGTCGCATTGTGGGGGAGATCACGACTTATTTTCTGCTGTTTGGGGTTCCTGTCTCTTGTAAGGATTTCGTCCATCTTCACTACCTCAACGCTGATTATCTTGCTTTTGAGAAGGTGGACATTATTACGTCGATAATTACTATATTTAGGGCCGACCACCCTGTATATGGTGAGTGGCAAGATAAACGTCAAGATGTGATTGTCTTATCATACTTTTAGTGTCGCTCGAAGGCCTTCCCCCTTGTGCGGTTCTTCACTTCGACAGTAAATCTGCTTCAACAATTTTTGTCCTTTTGAGCGCTTTTGAGTGTGGTAATTGCTCTTTTTTATCATACATCACGCACGATTTGACGCACAAATTTTAGTTATTATGCTCCTGACATTCTGGAAGGGTGTCACACATTGTCAGCACGCCTTCTTCATCAAGCTGCATTGACTGACATTTAGTTAGGGCGCGAAGATGTGCATACGAGTACGCTTTTGCTGGTGTTTTACAGAGATGGTAGGTGTTGATATTAATCCAAGACCGATGAGGGAGCTGAGGATGGTCTTAAGGCGCTTTGTATTTCTTCTTTCTTTTCGGTACCTGAGGCGATAGTCCTTTTGAAATTCCCGAATGACGTGTCTGATTACGCTTGAATAGCTTTGTCAACAGCAAATTATGTTATCTGGCTGCGAGCCAGGCCGTCAACTGTCAGCTTCTTTCACAGTTGCTTAATTTATTTTTGGCTGACTGGTGTTCAAGGCTATCTACTATTTTCTCCTCGTCGAGTGAGAAAACCTATCCCAAATCTCCGATTTTGGTAATTCCAATAACGTTTCTATGCAGTCCACAACGAACTTTTCACTCCGTGATTACGGCTCGAATCATTCTGAATTTACTCGCAAATGCAGCGACTTGTGAACAGAGTCGGGTTTCGTTAACCAGCATTAATCTTTGGGACGCGGACGTCAGTAGGACTGGTTCAAGTCAACCTTATAATAGTGACAACAGTGTCGAGATGAGCGACCTTCATCCGCGCACAACTATTCATCACTCCTGGATGTCTGCTAGCCGTACTACTGGCTCAACGGGTAGGTTTCCAAGTTCACATGCAATGACTTACCACTGATTCCATTCAATAAGGCGAGAACTCTACCAGACCTATCGACCATGCACCTTGTTGATTTGGGGCATGATCCGAGGAGCCTGTGTTATCCACTCGTGCAGTTAGATTTGCTAGTTGTATTTTTACAAAATTATCCTATAGCAATAAAGCTTTTATTGATAGTAATGCTCGGTCATTTTTGAAACTTTCATCTCGTCCTGTTGTGCTCAAAAACGGTTACTTTTGAGCCTGTTTCATTCATGGCTCCGGGGCCGGTGGACCCGCGTCCCCACCGCGATCCTATATAAGTATTTCCGCCTTGATTTGTGTTTGCATGCAGGGCTGTGCAATCAACAAGCCTAAGGAGAGAAGGGCTATTCCCTGGCCCCTAGGAAAAGCGTTTCGTTGGGATAAGGCTGGTAGCTTTCGTTCTATTAGCACCACTAATATGCTCAAGTCATTGAGATATCTGGGTGAATTGCGATTTATTGAAGACTAGAAATATCGGTCCCCTTAAAGCACGACCGAACAGTGGAGCATGTCTTGCTTCAAGTTGTCCGAGTCTGGCTTATTAATCAACATTGATATAAATCACCACTATGGAAGTAGTGATTCCTTCGAGCTATGGGACCCGGGTGCGGTGGTTGGATGCGTTCCTCGATAGCAAACGCTCAATCATGTTTCATACAATAAGCTAGAAAATGGAACGCTCAATACTAGGAGACAACTTGAAGTTGGATGTGATCGGGCTAGCCTGGCCCGGGGTCAGTTCCATGCCAGTGGCACAGCTTTCGGGAGCGCCTCTATAGGAAAGCAAATTAAATCGACTACTATCAATATTGAAGAAAAATTGATATTGCTTACGGGGCCCCTCACTGACTCGGGCTCGGGGCTGCTTCAATGCTCATGTCCTTCGTATATAGAGGTCCGTTATGTAATCAATGGTGTCTTTTTGAATTGGGCTTCGGAGAAATCCGCACAGCCAGGGCCTAAGATGCCCGAACTTGCGGAAATCTCCGGCTGTTCAGCGCCTTTTTTTGCTGCCGAAATTCCTTGCCTCAGTGACAAGTGTCCAACAGTGAATGCAAATGCCAAAAAAATTGCCAATCACTAATTCTAGGCTCAAAACCGACCTACAGACGCCCGCGGAATTACACTGGTGCCAGCCTCAATATGGATGTCGCCGGGAGAGGAGGGTGAATTAGCATCGGCCGGCATATAAAGGGTATGTTGATGCCCCATTGTCTAAAGCTCGTGTCTCTAGACCCTTTCATCTCACCAAGGGAGCTTTCAGCGTCGTGGAATGAGATGGCGGGCGAAATCCTCAGCTATGCGGTAGAAGTCCAAGTGATTCAGGTGAGCGCGATCTTGCCATAGTACTGACTCCGAGTCGGATGGCGCTGACTCGCATATCCGGTCGAAGTACGTTGCATGTGAATTGGAAGTTCATCTTATGGTAAGCCGAGTTCAACCAACGTACATTTTTCTCAGTTGCCGCCATCGGGCTGCTGGTAAGTGACCGAATGACTCGCTCAACCGATGTAATTTTGTCCTTGTCCTAATACTTTCCTTCTCAGGTATATGACTGGCTCATTACATTCGCCGATGAGGTTTTTTCTGGCTTCCTTCTCTACATTCATGCTGACATTGATACGATATTCTCATCCAGATTGGCATTATTTGGTACTCTAGATGGAGCATCACAAAACTATTATTCCTCTCGACGAGATATTTAGGATTCGTAGCCTCTGTTCTGGCTCTAACTAGTCTGTAACTTGAAACGTTGTTCGCTCATCGGCCTTTACTGAAAAGTTGGCGTTATGACCCACAGTCGTGCTTGATTTCAATTTGGATACGCATGTGCGGATTTTTTAATCAATTATTTTGTCTCTTTAAGACTCACGTAACGACAGCAATGCGAACGACTTGTCAAGGCGTACATATGTAAGTCTACTTCAATAAGTGGGAAATGTAATACCTGATTTCGCCCAGATTCCGGTATAAGTGCTGTCCTCATTGCCGAAGGTATCTTTACCTTTCCCCCACCAAGGATTTACATATTTACAAACCAACCCTCTCCAATTTGCAGTAATTATGACACTTCGTGTGGTTGCATTGTGGGGCAATTCGCGACATATACTCTTCTGTTTAGGGTTCCTGTTCCTTGTAAGGATTTGGCTCATCTTCGCCACCTCAACGCTGATTTATCTCTAAAATAATTTTGTTTTTGAGAAGGCGGATGTAGTTACAACAATAACTACTATCTTTAAGGCTGATCACCTTGTATATGGTGAGTGCCAAGACAGGCATCGAGATGTGCTTGACTTATGATACCTATAGATTCGCTCGAAGACCTCCCCTCTTGTACTATTTTTCACTTTAACAGTGAATCCGCTTCCATAATTTTTGTGCTTTTGATGGCATTTGAGTGTGGTAATTTTTTATTCTTTCATCATCCGTCCTATGCGATCTAAACTCCGACTATAGTTGTTATGCTTTTAACATTCTGGAAGGCTGCTATACATTGTCAGCACTGTGACTTTTTTCATTATGTAGCATTTGCTGACACTCAGTTAGGGCGCAAAAATGTGCACACAAGCACGATTATGGCGGTGTTTTACAGAGATGGTAGGCATTGAGTCAATCTAAGACTAGTTACGGGAATTGACAGTTCTGTTTAGGCGCGTTGTACTTCTTATTTCTTTTCGGTACTTGAGATAATCGTCCCTTCGACATGCTTGATAAAAGTGTCTAACTGGCTTAAATAGCTTCATCAACAGCAAATTATGTCATTTGGCTCCGAGACAGGCCGTCTAGTGTCGGTATCATTTCGCACAACCCGTTTATCTTTTAGGCTGATTGGTGCTTTAGGATATCTACTACTTCCTTCTTGTCGAGTAAGTCAACCTAGCCCTGACGTCCGATTTCAGGAATGCAAACAATGCTTCTATACAGACCGCAACGAATCTTTCACTCCGTGATTACGGCTCGAATCATTTTGAATTTACGAAACACAGTCACTTGTGAACAAAGTCACGTTTCATTGTCCAGCATTAACTCCTGGGACATAACGTCGATGGAGGGAGTCGAGTTAGCTTTGCAATAGCGATAGTGGTATTGAGATGAGCCAACGTCATCCGTGCACGGCTATACGCCACTTTTGGATGTCTGCTAGTCGCACTACCGACTCAACGGCTAATCCCTTAAGCCCATCGAAACAACACACTGCGGAACCCACTATATTAGGGTGGGTCTCTCTAAATCCCTCGATTATGCACTCTACTCAGCTAAGGGTACTGAGGGTCCATTCGCTTGGCATGTGATTGGCTCTGCTACGTAATTATACAGTATAGCAACAACTTGATCCTATAGTAATGTCGTACTTTGTTATTAATCTGCCATTCCAATAATCATTGTCTTATGCTGGGTCATGAATCTATCCTTTTCCGAGACTCATGAGCTTGTACAACTTGAACGAACTTTGAAGTGCTCTCTCCTCCCGATTTGCGTCGGCAACGCAAACGGAGGAGGAAGGTTATCGGCTGACACTAGGTAAATCACTGTGCTGGCGTATGTTTGGTTTTCATACTGAGCTCGCTATGGTATGCGCTGCGCGGGTTGCTGGGGTGTTCGGATGTAGTTACGAGTCGTTTCATCGAGTACTGAAATACTACCAGCCATTCTCGTTATTAAAAACGCATTTTATACTACTAGAGGATGCCATCGGTGAAGGCAGCACTCGGAGCGTGGTAGAATAGTACTGGCTAGGGGTACCTTGTACTAGGACCGTGTCGGTACCTTAGTAACACGGTCGATATAAATCAAGTTGGAAGCAGCGGTTCCTTCAAGCCACGGGTTCTTGTTGCAGTGTCAGGGTGTGTTTCTCAATATCAGGGGCTCGATTATATTTCTGTAAGCTGCTAGGAAAATGGAACACTCAACAGAGAACAACGCTGCACACATGTGCGATGCGATCCCAGCTCCCACTGAAAAGAAGTTGTTTCAAGTTACATGCTATTCCCTATGAGAAGCAGATTATATCGGGGGGCTCAAGGGAAAAGGGCCTTGTTTTTGGGGCTCCTAGACCCTGGGCCCTTGATTGTTTTCCAGATCATGAAGGGCTTATTGATTAATCCGTAAACCTTGGCCTCAATCACTTGGAAAGAGAGCTTCTCAAACCTCCTCAGGTTTGCATTTACATAATAACATCAGTAAAAAAGATCTGCTAAAGTTCCTCATTTGGAACCAACATGACTAATTATATCAACGGTAAATGGGCTTGTACTTCTGATTTCTTTTTGCCACAGTCAGTAATCGGAGGATGAGGCAGGGAGTCACAGCTTTAAGAATCAGAAGAAGTGGTACACACGCTGTCTCCATCCCATCCTACAAAAAATGTCTTGCAAGACGCCCGGAACAGAAACAACACGGCTCCGGATGTGCCTTCGCCGCACTTCAATTCACCGTCTCCAACAAAAAAGGGATACAGCTTATTTGACTGTTGCTGTAATTTGCTTCGTTCGTTCTGGCGCCAGTGCCAGTTGCCAGTTTAATCTCCTTCATTTATTCTTATGGACATAAAATACACGTGCATGCCATGGAAGTACTACACCCGGCGTCAACGACAATCTGGAGTCTGAGGTTGACGGCCTGAGCTAAACGCAGTGTACCTCCTCCTATCGCGGAGGATGATAATTAGTGCCGAATTATAAATTAGACGTCCTTGGCATCTAAAACTTGCAGCGATTCTTTCCTAACTTCAGAAAAAACTTACAGAAACACGGAACAAAATGACAGCT
>JAKOPK010000414.1:0-23185 GCA_024195185.1 Coniferiporia weirii
AAAAACAAAAGTGTAACAGAGACACTGTGTAGACGCAAGAGGGGGGGGAAGGCTGAGTGGAGCGACGGAGCTCAACAACAACAGTGGGCTCAGGGTAGGAGTAGCCAGGGCAGCTTTGGTGGGATGGTGGTGGTAAGAGGGAGAGGGGTGGCGTGACTTTGTTTGAAGGACGTGGATGGAAGTGTATCGTGCTGATGTGCGTCCGACGCGATGCGCTGTGCGAATGGCCCGCTAGTGCCCCGCTCGATCTTTGTGAACCTCCGGACTTTGTCCTCCGTCGCCTTTTTCTCTCGATCCCTTTTGTTGATCTCCTCCCGTTTCTTTTTCACTCTTCTTCTTTCGTTCCCTACCTGTAGCACCAAATGAGACTCAACGCAATGCACGCCCTACGCAGACGGTCTCCCTCCTCCTCCCCTTCTCTGCCCTCTCGTCTCCCCGAAAATCGCAACGCCGTGCAACACCATCGCACCCAGTCGCTGAGGCTATCTTCCCGTCTTTCCATACCTACGAGACGGACTTCACTACCACTGCTGGCGTCGAGAAGGCCGACTTCAGCGATAACGTGCTGAATGTGATCAGGGTGCAGAGCGGGATGACCCATAACGTCGTTATTCAGGCAAGTAAGAACCTATTCCTGTCCGAGGGGACAACTAGAACGCTGCTCGGTGAAACGCCGGGAAAGCTACTGTAAATCCGACCCTGATTCTGGTAACTACGCAATTTCCGACAGCATATACAAGGGCAAAAGCAGGAGTGCGTAGGAACAGCCATTGCAGCTCAGTGGTGGTTTTGGTGCTGAGACGCGTAGCACGAAAGTTGCTTGCCTCCAAGCTTTGGCCTGTCGACATGTGCGCTTAAGAGCGATCAGCATCTGGAGATCTCCTCTGTAGATCTTAGGTTAACAATGCGGTGAGATTTGGACTCGTAATGCACGCGCAGGGGCTTTCGGGAAAGGAAGGGCTTGTACTGGTCGGCGGTTGACTATATACGATAAAGGATGTGTGGTTTGACCTCGATTGAGCATGGAATGCCCTGTTGCCGGGTCTTTACCTCTGGCGCCTCCCAAACACACCCAGTCGTGAAACCAACAACCTGATGGTGGTTTCTTGCGAGAATCAAATGTAGGGTCCTTGACCTCTTATGTACCCTATATAAGCTCGACTCTGGCGCGAGTTCTTTCCAAAGAAAAGCACCAGTATACATCTGGACCCAGTCACTCCTGTCCTGTAGATTGCGTGCACTCTGGACTGCGACGCTACCCTCGATGCTTTCTCCCAGATCCAGTACAGTACCTATTGATCCTAGCGAAATCCCGGACTTTCTTTCCCTCTACTCTGGATATTCCTATGTCGCAGTGGCAATTGCTACCGTTCTTTGTTACGATACCAGTTGAGTCTATAACATATTAAACCACTAGAAAACCCCCCTGACCACTTCCCTCAGTTACGACATTTGATAAAGAGGCATGTGGACTTTCGATATCCGTTTGCTTCCTTATTGATCACATTTTCTCTGATAAATCAGGTCAAGTACATTTGGGTGACTGCTTTCATTACTCCTTCGTCTTGGCACTGTGCTAACGCAACGTGACTCGCTGCCACAAAGAATTGTCCCCGAAGGACTACTAGCATAGTCTACTTTCTCGTGAGTAAAAACCACATCCGTCGCTCTTGAGCATGGGCCACAGGCGGCTGGCTGAGCGGGCAACCATCATAGAACCGGTACATAGGAATTATCTCTGCATTGGTGCGTGTAACAGGTGAGCTTGGTACTCACATTCACATACTGATTATAATTAATGAAATGGAATAAGTGTATTCCTACCACACGGATACAAGGTTGTGAGTACACCGCGAATCTGGCTTTGTATTACCGTCTCGAAAATTTTGCGTTATTTTAGATGTAAGAGGATCAATATCTCCACAGCATCCCTGATTAATGAGATTACAGGCAGCTTTTCTATTTGGACGGCGAACTTAGGAGGTTGGTACCCGGCACTTGTTTTTGCGCAACCAAAACAGAGCTGACTATGATCCGGAATTCAGACTGGGCGACGATCGTACTGATAGACTGTAAGTAAGGACGGCCTTTCCATTTGTTTTTTGCTTACGTTTCACCGTGGTGGTTGTTGCAGACATTCTTTTGTTGAGGGTTCTTGCATTGTGGTCCGATGGTATGCCGTTTTATTATAAGTTTGCATAAAAGTTCCGTCACCGCATCTGAAGTTTCGACAGCAAAGATATTAGCCGTGTGGCTCAAGGTTCTGTTTGTCTTAGAGTCTGCCTCAATGCTGGGAATCGGGATTAGTATTATGATAGCAGAGGAAAGTAAGTGGAGAGTCTCCCCGTATTCGGCTAAAGGATCGCTGACGGCGGATTAGTTTCCGTAGGAGCCGCAGAAAAATATGCATTTTGTGCTGGTGTCGGCATTATTCCCGCTTTACTCGAGACTCTTTACTGGTCTGCACATACACGAAACCTCTATATGGACCCTCATTTACGCTTTGATAGGTCATTCCCGCTCGCGTTCGAGCTTGTCCTAATGGTTTTGGCTCTCCACAAGACTGCAATTTATTGGCGGGAGTTAGGAGGTCTCGACGGCATCGGCCTCGTCAAAGTGCTCATCCGAGATCAAGCCCTTTACTTTATTATGTAATTAGTCTTTCTCTTCTCTTTGTTTTGGCGGACCTTGATGGCATTGATTAGCGTAATGATGTGCGGCACAGCGCACATCGCAACTTTCTGGGTGGATCCAAACCTCTCCTCTAACTCGGTGGCTAATATCGTGCAGCCAATGTTAACGACTACTACCTTTCCATGCATAGTAGGCTGTCGGCTGCTGGTGCACCTGGATGAAGTTGCCGCAAGGGATGTTACTGGAGACACCACTCCGAGTCGTTCCGAGGTTAAAAGCCTAAGCGGGATAGAATTTGCATAGTCTCTAGTTGGGTTTTGGTCGGATTTTCTCGGTTTTCTTGCAAACCGATATTTTGTGTTTTGGGGACGAATAAGTAGGAAGATGAAATTTAAGGGGGACTGTAACGGAGGCGAGATCGTGCTGCGGGTAGCTTTTTCGCCAATCCTTGTTTGTTAGTATTTGGATTTCATTTTACGTCACATTACGTTTTTCACATCAACACGTTTGTCCCTCCGCTCACTGGTTGAAGTGCGCCGCCGTTGTACGTACAGTACAGTACTATGACCGGAGTTGCTGGTGCTAGGAGTATTGTCCGTCTGCGAAGTAAATGTCAAATTGAATTTCGCCGCGCTGGCGGGCAGCGGACTTCCTGACAGACTGTCTCAGCTTTTCTTGTCCCTTCTCTTCTCCAAAAGCTGGTACAAGGAGTTGTCCTGGTCCTTTCTTGGTATTCTGCGTCGCTGTTTTCAACCTCGTCAACGGGCGCATGATCTCAAAAGCCGAACAAAGTCCTCCATGATGCATTTGTGCCCCAGTGCATAAGACTAATATCTTGTCTTTTGCTGATCAGTATATCTCTGTCGCACGCTGAACGATGTTGCGCAAGCTTTGTCTAGTTTTTGGGTTTGGAATACCAAGGCAGTGAATAGGAATCTGTGCAAATTGCGCTGCTCATGGCTCACCTTCTTTCCTCAGCAAACCCCGCCCGAAAGCATCGATTCCCCGCGTTCAAGCACCCTTGGATGGATTAACAATTTCCCCCCCGCAAAAATAGACTCGGAGACCCTATGCTAAAATGTACTCACGCTTGTGCTGTCAATAAGCCCATACTCACAGTGGTAAGTGCGGACCCGACTCCAGCGCAACGGGCCATTAGTAAACCGCGGGTAGTGTAAGTGCCACCCTCGGCACCAAGGACGGACCTTCAAATGCGAGTACTAGTGCGGAGGCGCGGAGTCAGTAGACTACGAACTTGGTTGTGTTTTGATCCTGTCAATGCTGATCAATACCCTATATCTTGCAGACAAAGTACACGAAGCCAGCCCATGCACGATGCACATTCGCCTGAACGATAGTTGCGCCCTGATAACTGCATCTCAACCCAATCTGCAATTTCTGATGGATCTTAATACAACGCGCTCAATGGAAATTTTCTAAGATTTTATGTGAGAGACACGCTACACGCCACAGTTGTCCTTTACCGCCGTGATAAACGGACCTGGCTGCCGCATGTACTTACGTTTGAGTGGCTAGCGCTGGGAAACGGGAAGGCCGAGGAGGACGAGGCGAGTAAGGACCTATGAAGAGCACGGGTCGCGCCATCATCACCTCTCAAACCGGACCCGAGACTGCCAAAGGCCGCCGGTCCTGCGTTGCGCAGTCGTTCCGTACGTGGGCTTCCTTGCGGTCTCCGCAAGCAGGTTGCATCCGCGGAGCTTGCGTGAGCCCGACTTGGCGGCCTGGAGACAAATACAAGGATAAAGGTGAATAAGTACAAGATAATGCGGATGCGCCACCCTTCACCGCTCTCTCCATCTGCTCCTGCGGACTGCACACCCCGTCTGTACACTCTGAGTGTCGAGTCTCTCACTTTCGCTCCCACACTCACGTTTGCGGCCCGTCACTAATCTATGGGTATATGGTGCAGTACGTGGCTGTGTAGACCGGTCCCGATGGACATATACAGTCCCAAATACAGACTTCATCACCCTCGTGTTGTCGTGTCTGGACTTTGACTCAAATAATGCACAGATCTTTAGCGACAGAGGCTGTTTGTATCACCAAGTCTCGAATATGATACACCTTGTATGCTGCGCGATGCAAAACGTCCTTGTCAGCGGGTGCACCTGTCAGTATTTTCCGTGCACACTTGCGACTTCTCATGCAAGGTTTGACCCCAGCTTCTCATAACAACCGCCCGTAGAATTTGAGGAACCGCGTCGGACAAAAATACAAAGGTAGAGCCTTCAATCCCTATCATGATAACCAGTCATTTCGCCAGGTACCTAGCTTCACCATCAAAATCCCAGCGAGAAGCCCATTTGATCCGTCCGTTTGAGGGATTAGGATTCGGTGGTTCCTCCTGTACGTCTTAATATATACATATGTATATCATGGAGCGGCAGTAATGTACGTATGCTTCCAATGAGGCACACCGTGCCTATTTCTATTCGGAAGGGGCGGAGCTTGTACTGATTGCTACTCGACCACATATGACAAAAGATGGTAGGACGATCTGTTGCCTTAACTGCAGGGTGGGACACTTCCTGGTCACCGAATCCTTATTTTCGGAACTGCGTATGTACACCCAATCATGGGCTACAAGCTGGAAATGTGATGATAGGTATTTATAGGCGTTTCGGTATTAGTGAAAAATCTCTTGTTTCGTGTCTTTCTCCATATAGCACGACTACTAAACAGGACCACCCCTCACCTGGACTCGGCGATTCATATCCAGTGCATTACACACATCTCAGAGAACGACACCATCCACAATGCTATCGACTCCATCCGGTGTCGAGCCCATTGATCCCAACGAGGTTCCGCTCGTTCTCTCCAGCTACACGGAATTTTACTACGTCGAAATTGCAGTCGCCACCGTTCTTTGTTACGATACTGGTTGAGTCCACAGTAAATCAGATCATTCGAACACCTGCTAACTAGTATACCCCTTAGTCACCACATTCGATAAAGAGGCATGCCGATTTCTGATATCCGTGTACCCTCCGTTAACCACATTCTCTTCGATGATTCAGGTTAAATATTTTTGGGTGACTGTTTACTTTGATGTTTGGTCTAGATATTATCCTGACGCGCCCCGTAATAAAAAAAAGAGTTCGCCCCGCAAAACCTCCAGCATAGTCTACTTCCTTGTGAGTAGTTGCTACGTCTGTTGCACTGGATAATACCTGCGACAGGTGACGGAATGAATGCCTCATCTCAGAATCGGTACATAGGGATTTTCGCAATATCGACGCATGTATTGTGTGAGTATGCAACGCTTTACGTCTCTATGCAGTGGTCATTCTAACTATCAAAATAAATCTAGATTATTCCTACCATATAAATATAAAGATGTAAGTGCGTTACGAATTTGATTTCGTACCATATCTCAAAGACTCCGCGGCATTTCATGTGTAGGTGTAAGAAGACCGGCCCCGCTGTCGCAGCCTTGTATTGACGAGATAATAGGCAATTTTTACACGTGGGCAGGGGACATAGGAGGTGAACACGTGGCTCAATCGTTAGTGGTAGAGGCAAATCTAATGACGACCCTGGACTCAGACTGGATGACCCTTGCCTTAATAGACTGTACAGCAATTCTCCCATGTTTTGTTTTTTATTTACTTACCCCTGCGCCTTGTTACAGATATTTTGTTGATGAGAGTACTTGCACTATGGGCCGGAGGTATGTGGTTTTACTTTAAAATCGCTATAGAGACTCCGTTGCAGCATTTAAATTTTTGATAGCGAAAAAATTAGCCTTGTGCCTCAAAACCCTCTTCGCTGTGGCATCTATCTTCATGCTCGGAGTTTGGCTTAGTATTCCTGTCCTAGAGAAAAGTAAGTAAATTTTGCTTCCCCGATTTCAGGTAAAGAGGCTCATTGACGATGGACCAGTATCTGTAGGAGGCGCAAAAGGCTTTGCCTTTTGTGGCCATAAGAACAATATGTCCCCTATGCTTCAGACACTTTACTGGTTCGTACACAAAACTGCAAAACAGATGGTTTTGTGTTCACAACATAATAGGTCGGCCGCACTTATATTCGAGCTTATCTTGATGGCCCTGGCCCTCTACAAAGCCGCCACTTTCTGGCGGGAATCGGCTGGGTTTGACGGCTTCAGCCTTATCAAAGTGCTCATTCAAGATCAAGCTCTCTATTTTGTCCTGTAAGTTTTCTCTTTTTTCTTCTTCAGTTTGGGCGATTTAACGGAATTTACTAGTGTAATGATATGCGGAATAACGCGAATCATAGTTTTCTGGGTGAATCCAGATAGCTCCCCCAGCGCAGCGGCCAATATCCTGCGGGGTCTGCTAATATCCACGGCCTTTCCGTGTATAATAGGATGCCGTCTATTGGTGCATCTGAGTGAGGCCGCCGAAAAGCGTATCAATGAAGGCACGAGCTACAGAGTTCAAAGCGTAAGCGACATACAATTTGCGTAGTTCCGGTATAGTGCTCGCATTTTCTTGCTCTCCGAGACCCAGAATCCATGTGTATGGGACGAAATCGTGATATATGTACATTTTCATTAGGCCCAAAGGTTATTAGTTGTAATTCACATAACGTATTCTGGAAATGCGTTTTCTCCTGGCTTTTCGCCTTGCTCCTGTCTGGACAGTCCCAGACCGGTACCTTCCCATGCCTTTTACATAAGTGCTACTCATCTTCCAGAAGCCAGCTCCCTGGGCCTAGGAGACGGTGTTGGCGCGCGTCCGCGCTAAACACAAACACCGAGGCAAAGCGGCTGCCGGCGGCATCCGAATCCTCTCATGCCCTCCATTCATACCTACGCTCCCACTGGCTTTCGCGCAACGGCGGAGTGCGAGCTACAACATACACGACACCTCCGTCCCCCTCATAAATATGGGCTGCAGCATCTTCCACCACCGAGGTTCGAGTCAAAGTTAAGGCGCACACGGCGTAGCTCTGGTTCCGCTTCCCTGGCTGTAAGGAACCTCGAACATGGGTGCAATTGTTTTATATGTCCGTGTCTGATCCGATACTTGCGGGCCAACAGCCCCCTGCTCCAGCCCTGCTTTGTTTGTT
Source organism: Coniferiporia weirii (assembly GCA_024195185.1). NCBI lineage: Eukaryota > Fungi > Basidiomycota > Agaricomycetes > Hymenochaetales > Hymenochaetaceae > Coniferiporia > Coniferiporia weirii. The sequence continues at coordinate 7,690 of JAKOPK010000414.1, forward strand.
GTCCATTTCTCGTTGCTTCGCTGCACCTATGTTAGGGTTTGTCTCATGATGAACACCCGGTCGCTCTTTGCAGATCCTATACACAAAGTCAAATGTGCACGCTTTCAAGGACGGCGGTCGCTCTCTGGTCACTGGGTCTCCCCTCCGCCCCCTGCCATTCCCTGACGGGCTCGTCATGAAGCACCCTTCAAACGGACCAGGAGGGTATCCTCTCCTTGATCGCTTTGGACCTGCCAACGGCATGCGAACTCGTTCCAGGTCCGTGGCCGCGGCCGCAGCCTCAGCAACTGGCAGAGTCAGTGACTCTGCCGCCCTGGCACTCAAGGCAGCTCAGAAAGTTTCCGTTATTATGTAAGCTTCATGTGGCGGGCTTCCCGATTGGTGTGTCGGACTTTATATTTTTGGTAGTATACTGTCCGTACGGCCTCCGAGTTTTGCGCTCTTTGTGCGTCTGCGTTTGCAACTGGTTTTCTGGTATATTTGGATTCATCACTGTCGTCTGTTCGCACTCGACGACTCGATAAGCCAACAACAGCTCTGACGCAAACATGGCAACCTTTGTTTCCAAGGCTCATCCAGACGGACTTTGATACAATGCTATGCCGGGTGTCTACACTTCTCGTTTGTATTTGGGTGTATGTGCGTGTCTGTTGGCGATAGCGAGGGTGAAGCTGATGGTAACGAACAGGATAGACGAACTGGGAAATGGCAATGCGGCAAGGGTGAGGACGAAGGGGAAGCAGCGATGAGCAGGATACGCCGGAAGCACCTCAATCTCAGGCCATGCGCGGCCCTGAAAACTCTCCGGCAGAACGAATAAGCCCAGACCCGCATCATGCCTTTGGGCTCGAACTCAGGACAGTGCGCGCCTGTTAAGGCTCGAGTGCTTGTACCATAGGGGGGTTCATAATATACACTGACGAAACTCGAACTTACGCGCGGGAAATATTTGCATCAAAAAAGTCGTGGATAAACCACTCTTGTCACACTGTGAAGCGTGCGCTGTCCTCGTCAGCGAGTTCTCTTGGCCCCTTTCGTGCTTACTCGAGTCTTCCTCTACATGTTGGGCGGAAATGTCGCCCGCCATACATTCTTAAAGTTTGGGGGACTATTCTGGACAAAAATGTGGGAGTGAAACTTTCGACCCCATGCGATGTTGACCAGTTATAACGCGTTACAATATGCTACGGCTTGGGAAGGGCAAACGGCCCCCTTCTAGAAAGACGATGGGAAGATAAGAAAGGATATCGGGAGAACTGCTGAAGATCCTAATTTAATTTGGGTAAGTACGCAGCTATCGCAGTCTTCCATGGCATGTACTCAGGCAGAAGCGGGAATATGAACTTAACAACAGCCATGACAGCTCGGTAAACGTCCTCGGTGTTGGGATTCGGGTTGGAGTTGTCCATCTTCACCATTCGTCGTCTAGACTTGCGCGGGGGTGATCATCTTTTCTCCGGATTAATCATGTAATAATAGTCGTACTGCGGGTCAAGATTTCCCAGCTGGTGCTGACCCCTGACCTGACCATGCTCTGTCCCACCTTGACCTGACCCTATAGTGGCCTGACCCACAACAGGTCAGACCTGACCTTTGAAAACACTGCTCTGATTTGTTTTTATTTTCGTTACTTTTTTATCTGATTTGTTTGACGTGCGAATGGGGAGCAGTAGTGACTGGGCCTCCCCGAAAGATCAGAAGGTCTGGTTCGCCGGCGCCTGCAGCACCATCACCCAGTCCGAATATCCTCCCCTTACCCTCCTCTCTTCGCCCTACCCTTCCACCCTCCCCAAGCCCTGCATAGGTACCAAGCACAATCCACTCCTTGACCGTACACCTCACGTCCACCAACGCCTCATCCTGTTTATGCTCGCTAGCTACTGACCACCTGGAACGAAAACTTGATGGTTGAGTCATGACAAAACGACCCTCGATGGCGACCCACTCTCGCTTGCTTTCCACTGTCCACACACACGCACGACCTCGACTGGCCGGTACGCTTACTTCATATCGCCCCTACTTATAGCTGGCCTTATACTCTCGTCTTGACCACGCTATTCTTGTATTTATGTTTTCTCCCTCTCATGCTATCAATGAGGTGTTTCATTGAGCGCCGGGGCCTGGGAGCTGCGTCTCTCAAGTGGTTTCTATATGAAGTTCGACGTCCGAGTGTTCGACGCTAAACACTTGATTGACCAAGTCATTCAACGTTCCAATGAATAAAGACCACTCATAGCAAAATGTAGTTGGGAAATTTCTTCTTTTTAGTGAGCGCATTTGGCAATCTCGGCTCACGGTGGTCCCGATCCCGGTCCCGTATGTCGTACCGAGTGAGGCTTGAGTTCTCCCCCACGTTTTCCACAATATTGCGCACGCACATAGCTCCCCAGCCTATCCCACTATCCTCGTCCTCCTGATGAAGTATTAACCAGCTGGAATGCCGTTAGACTTGAAAACGTAGACCAAGGCGCACGCTCTACACCGCGTCGGAGTCGACATCGACAAAGATGGTGTGGCCTCGACTGAGCGATCACACCCTCTCTGCAGGCGCGCCGGGAAATCTTTTGTGGAAAGATGGGGGAGGGCTTTCCGGGCAACACGATTGATGTTTGATGGTGTGCGTTGGGAACAAGAGCGAGGTGAGCGACTCGCGCTATTTCTTCTAGAGTTTCCGTGAGCTTGCGTGTTGATACTTGGTGCTTGATGCTTGATGCTTGATGCTTGATGCTTGCTCTTGCAGAGAATGGGAGCGCACAATATGCATATGGCCATTTGTTCGATGAAGTTCTGCATGAGCGCCGCTTTTGCGCAGTTGAGGTGAGATGCGTAGGCGTCTGCCTTGAACACGCCCACTCAGCCCTAGTGGAAGGGGGCTGGTCCACGTGCGGAGGATATAGGTGCTGATGAGGATGTGGGCACAGACATGGACCCGCTCCGCGTCGCGCACTCCGTCAAGCCGGGGATAACGGCTCACCCTAGTTAGTGAAAGCCCTCTACGCCCGACCCTTAGTCCGAGCCCCAGACTCCCCCCCGATGCTCGTTGGAGAGGAGGGAAATTCTGCCGGACTCCACGCGGTTAAGAAGCCTTGCCATGTCTATGGTCATACTCGCCGTCGTGCTCGCTGCCGTACCTTTCTTTCTACAATCGTGTGTTCGTGTGTTAGTTCTGTGCGCCTTCCGGGCACCTGGAAGTCGCTTTGGGCTAGCTCAAGCGCATGAACGAAAAGCCTGCTTCTCATTGCTCCTCAGGACCAGCGTTGGCGCTCCTCAGTTGGGTTAACTCCAAACCCCTGGTGGTGTGTTGCATCTGGTCTCTTAAACATTGACAGCGCGTCTTATGATTACCTTGTCTCTACACTCATTGGATACTGTTATCAGACAGCACAAAGCAGTAAAATGAAAGTGGATGGGACGTCCAGCTTGCCAAGGAGCTCGCAAATGCCTCGTTCACTTCAGCCATTTTTCAAAGCAGGAACCGCAGACGAGACCCCTAGATTTGAGCGAGAGCATTATTAGCATGCCTGCCGTCCTGTATTTTAGACGTGTAAGTGGATGAAAATCATGAGGGCTTGATCGCCTTGCAAAAAAAAAATGATTGCGTCGACGTGGCCAGGTACTTACGTAGCCATGCGTTACGTAACGTCGATCCGAAGTTAGAAGGTGGCAACTTCTGAGATCGCTCAGATCATCATCGCTATGGTTGTCCCATTCGCGGCGATATTACATGGTATTATCACCGTCAGTAGTGTTGAATGAGCGGTGTGGGCATGGAGGGATGGGCCGCAAGTCATACCTTTACTATCGTATGACCCCTAATACAAAGGGACACCTACTTACAGAATCGCTATCCCAAGCTTCCACACAACTAAATCACTGCTGATAAACTTCATGTGGGTGCTAGGTGAGCTACTAAAGAAGGGTATGATAGCGTCACAGCAAAATATTGCGTTGTCATGAAGCCACTGTCAAAATACCCGTTTTGCAATCAGAAAGAGCCTTTGGAAGGCTGCTGGCTTGCACAACAAGTAATTTTATCAGCAATTTTTTTGCAGGGTCATACTTATTACATGCCAGGGTGTACTAATACACTGTTCCGGGTGGAATAGAATATTGCGGTGTACAGGGAGAGAGCATATTGTTTGAAGGGTGACAAACGGTGACAGAATGTATCCGGTATTGCACCTTTTTTCGATCTCAGATAACAAACTCTTTGTAGTTGACACTACATTTATGTAACTGCAAACCTGTCGGAGTATCAAAATTTTTGTGACAGTTTGTGACAGTCATTTTGCACAAGGGGGACACTATTATTCTAAGAGTTCCAGCTTATAAACCAGTACTCAAAACTCTGCAGTGGATATGGAGTGCACGCGAAGAAATATTACCGAGTTTTGAGTGCTGTGGGAGCAAAATACAAAAGTTTCGTAATAGGGGTCATACAGTAAAAGTACGGAGCCCAAAAACGACGGGAGAAACTGGTACTGATACGCGAAGTTACTTACGTACAGTAACGTTACAAAGGTGTGGCAGAAGGATTCTCGGGACGGTGCGCACTGCGGAGGCCAGGTGGAGTGCCGGACACGATGTTCAGCAAGTGCCTACCGTATGAGCCCTGGTCGTGCACGCTCGATCCCGCATGTATGCATTGCTTAAATCAAAATAACGCAGAGATGAAAGCAGGATGGCCTATTCAGACGCATGTACATATTTGAGCTCGAGTCCTACAAACAGTCAAGGGATCGTCGAACATGAGAAAAGCGGGAAGTCCAAGGGAGATCGGAATCGGGATATATCATACTATAAATGGATGAAAGCTGTTGGAAAGGTTACTAGTTATGCTGCGATTCACCCTGAGTATGCACATTGTGTTGGGGTCACAGGAAATTCGGAAATACGACCAAAAACCCATACCAGGATCTATGCAAACTGTATATCGCTTACACCCTGAGCCCTGTAGCTTGTACCTCCATTGACACCTCTTTCGGCAGCCTCATTTAGGTGTACCAACAATCGGGAACCTACTATGCATGGAAAGGAAGTGGTCGTCAAGATCTCCTGCATAATGCTGAGTACTGCGTTGGAGGAGGTATTTTGATCCACCCAAAAAAATGCGATATGCGTCACACCGCATATCATTACGCTGGAATGTAAATTAAATCAACCGGGACAAAAGAAAAGGGAAATAATTACATAACAAAGTAGAACGCTTGGTCGAGGACGAGGACTTTAACAAGACTGACGCCTTCAAATCCGGCTGATTCTCGCCAAAGAGAAGCAGCTTTGTGGACAGCCAGAACAAGCAGGACAAGCTCAAATACAAGCGGGGCCGTCCTGTTATGATGTGAGCATGAAATCACTATGCGGTATTGTGTACGAACCAGTAAAGAATCTCAAGTAAAGGGGGTTCAGTGCCGGCATAGCCGCAAAATACATACCCTTCTGCACCTCCTACAGATACTGTTCCGCTGTCAGTCTAAGCTAAAATTGTAGACTTTTCGCTTACATTTATGTCTAATAATTATATCGATCCCAATTCCTAGCATGAAGATGGATTCTACGGTAAACAAGGCTTTGAGGCATACGGACAATTTCTTTTCTGTCAAATTTTTGAATACGGCCACGGAGCTTCTATAGCAATCTTAAAGAAAAGCCAAATACCTCCAGACCATAAAGCGAGGACCCTCATCAAAAGAATGTCTGTGATAAGAGCATCAGGATAATATGAAAATAGATAGAAAGAATGTCCTTACAGTCTATCAGAATGATTGTCATCCAGTCTGAGTTCAGCATCGCCGTTAGCCCTGCTCTCATTGAGAAAAATAGGACCAGACGCTTACCCCCTAAGCTCGCTGCCCACATGGAGAAACTGACTGTGCTCTCGTTAACCCAAGCCACGATGGGGAAAATTTCTCCTTACATCTACAAAGTCCAAGGACATTGAGGCAGTGGTACAAATCCGATTCCCCCGCGTACTTACAGTATTATATTCGTGTGGTACGAATAAACTACGCCCATTTCAATAATCAGAATCGCCACGCAGAGTTGAATTTAGAGTATCAAGCCCACTTGCTATATGCACCAATCCAGAGAAAACCCCTATGTACCGGTTCTATGAAAGGCGTTCGTTCAGTCACGACCTGCGTTCTCTTAAAACGTCAGAGGTAGCGTTTACTTACGAGAAAGTAGACTATGCTGGCAGTCTTGCGAGGCGAGCTCTTTGTGATCCCAGGTTCAAGCAACATACTAGTTAGCAGTTGGACAAAGCAGTGCTGAAAACAATCACCCAAAAGTATTTAAACTGAGTCATTGCGGAAGATATGGTCAGTGAAGAAGCAAGCTGATATCGGAAGTCTACATGCCTCTTTATCAAATGTAATGACTAAAGAAACAATTAAAGGGGTTTTCAGTGACCGCATTTGTTATAGACTCAACTGGCATCGTAACAAAGAACGGTAGCGACTGCGACTTGGACATATGTATTTTCCATACTGCCAGTAAGCCAAGTCGGAATTTCACTGGGATCAATAGGCTCTACATCGGACCGAGTAGGTAGTATTGTACGTAGCATCGTGGTCCGGTGTGCACGGCAGTGTCGGAGTTCTGAATGGCCAAGCTCAGATGGATGGTAGTAGTTTTCTTCGGAGGGGATTTGCGGTTGAGTCAAGTTTATATAGAGCAGAAACCAAAGGTCCTTCATTTAATCGGCCCAATGACGAGATGCCCGTAAAGTTCGATCGTTGAGATGCCGGCTCGAGGCCCATGATTGACTGTCCATAACAATCACTAGAGGTAAGACAACCAGATCGCATCCAATCTTCAGACAAGACAGAGCACTCGCCGTATCGCCTCTGTCGTGTGAACTGTCAACTATTCCAAACTCACATCGCTTCCAAACGGAGATAATTACTGTGTAAACCACAATGGGAGAAAACATGCACAGCTCCCGCTGCATAGTTGACTTTAGGACACGCAGGAAAGATCCTCAGATGCTGATAGCCTTCAAACGTAAAGATCAAGGTAACCATACGCTGATACACCAAATATGGGCAATTACCCACCTCAGTTCCGGACAGTGATTGGGATGCTACGTCTGCTCCCAACTGTAACCCTCGTCCATGTTATGTACGCGCTTTTAGAACTGCGATTACTGCTGGTTACGAACTGGGGTTGGATCTAGCTCCTGTGATATTTCCGCAAGCACTAGTCCCTGTTTCTTCATTGCCTTCCTCCTATTATAGAAGAAAGGTCGAAGACGATTGACGATAGAAACGTCCGCTCAGCAAAGCGCTACGGTGGACGGTGCTTGAAAAGAGGAAAGCTCGATGTGCTTGATGTTTGACCACGTCATCATTATGCGCACAGACTTGACAAGCACAACGCGCCAATAGGAGTGAGCTTTTATGAACGTGGGACTTTGCTCACTCCCTCATTGTAAAGAGGTAAGGACCGGGCTCGTGCTATACCCTAGCTTGGCCCTAGATGTATTTGCGCTCCTCGTCGTGTGTCCGACGCACTTCTGTAAAGTTGTACAATGACGTATGTGACTTTCTCTTGTGATTTTTTTTTTGCAGCGAGATGGGCGCTACGCCGGCTGTGAGAATCTGAGAAGCACTCCGCTTGCAAGCCTCACATTTTGGTGTCCGAGCTTTCTTGATCTCAATGATCGGCTCGTTCAACATAGCACAGCATGCAAGGTCAGCTCGAGAAGCTTCCAAAAGACGTTGCGTGGTTCTCCCCCCGCCTAAGGTATGGGCAGTTGAGTGGAGGCAACGCCCGCCAAAAAAGTCTCTAATTGTACTCGTTTATACTATTACCATAAATAGAAGTTTTGCCACTTGTGAGCAGGGAGAAATTTACAAAAAGAAGTTTTGAGCCCAATTCTCGTCCGTTTGGCGTTATTAAGAGTGTAAAATGATCGCATAGGGTGGGGCTAGGGTGTCTTCGAGCCAGATTTTTCGATTTCGGCCTCGAAGTACTGAAAACGCCTCTCATGAAGGCCATTTTCAGTACTTCAAGGCCGAAATCGAAAAATCCGGCTCCAAGACACCCTAGCCCCACCATATGCGATCATTTTTCACCCTTAATCACGCCAAACGGATGAGAATTGGGCTCAAAACTTCTCTTTGCGTTTTCTGTATGTCTGTATGAATGCAACCCCTGTGAGTCGCGTTTGTCACTGAGTCACGATGTGACAAATGCGACACAGAGACAATTCTCTGAGGCTGGAGAGGCCAGAATTTCACTAAGACACTCAAATCGAAGCAAATTTCTGTCACAGAGCTTTGTATTTATCAGTATGGTCTAAATTTTTATATATTGGCTGTTGTGACATGTACGGAAGTCATATCTTGGCTGTCTGAAATGTTTGCCACTGAATTTACTGTATAGGGAAGGTGCCGATCGTTTGTCAGCATGCAAATCTGTCCCAAAACCTTTGCGGGCGTTGCCCCTACTCATGGGCAGCCCAAGTTCAGCCACTATCACATGATCTACCTGTCACACTTTGGCTGATGAACGTGTAAATTACCTTACTGCTCAGCACACAGGCCATATTAGCCTAAACCGCTTGACATAAATGTAGATAAATACATTATAAACATTTCTGTAGAACAGAATTTGAGTCCGTTGCTTGGTTGAATTGTAGTTAGAGCAGCAAGCTTGAGAATGAAGCCCAAAGATCCTCAATTCCCGTGCCGATCTCCGCTCAAACAGCACATGCCACGTGATTGTCACAATTTGTCACAAGTGGCTGAATTTGGGCTGCCCATACCTTACTCCATTCACTGAAGAGCCTCGCTGTGACAACTCATGGAGAGATTAGAAGAGAGTTCTGTGATTCTGTCCTTGCAGGCTCATAACTGCGCTTCTCTCGCTCTTCTGTGCGCTCACAGTCAAGTGGCCTGCATCTGCGGATGCGGACGAAAAGATATGGAGAAAGACTGAGCAACGTCGGGATACTGGGACACGGTGCAACGCGGGCCGCGACATATGCTCATGCTCACGCTGTATAGTGGGCATGCTTATGTCACTTGTGGATTCTGGCGGTCAGCCAGTCTTGCGTTGCGCGTTCTCCCTCAAAACAGGACACCTCTATATGGCATGCACCCTAACAATATTTCGGGAGCTCGGAGCTTGCGCGGACGTGTTGGGCGCGTGCGCTCATTACATATCCCGATGGTGTTTCCAGGATCAAGGGACGCTCTTCAATCCGCAGAATTGAAGGTGAGCTATGTACAATACGGAGAAACAGTCTGGAATTCAGAGTTGAACCCCGGGTTAGGCGAGCTGGAGAGATGCCAGCGGGAAAGGGAAAGGGAGGATGTTGCATGCTGGTGTGTAATACATTTCCTTCTACATCTTCATGCTCCCCTTGATCGAGGGTCTTCGGACGGTCGGCAGGGGATGCGGAGACACCCAGAAGAAGTATTCGAGTGTCGTGAGAGGTGTCCCCAACAAGCAGAAGTACGTGCTTCGTCCTTAACCTTAATATCTCAACGGCAAAGTAAAGTATTCACAGTCTATTCTTACTGCTACTCTTATTGGCACAATTGTAGTTCCCATATCATCGTCATAGCCCCGCCATCACTGTGTTTCAGACTTTGGATCGTAAGCACCACTGATCATCGTACTTTGTTCGGCAGCAGGGATTCGGTACAGAGAAGTGTAGTGCGGAGGTTTTCCGACTTCAAATGTCCTAATGTGTAAGCCTGTGTGGTTAGGAGTAATCGGCATCTGGAAACCTTCTCTGCGCATCCTAAATCGACCATGCAGTGAGGATTGTGATTGTAGCATGCCCAGTGCGGCATGTGCAACCTCTTCTGGGAACAGAAAAGCCTACACCACATTTTCCCTTCTACTCTTGAATAGCACTACTAGTATAAAGGCTAATGGATCTGCTGTAGCTACGGGTGTATTCATTATTGGAGTCTTTTCTCAATGCGGTACCTCACCAAGGTAACTGGGACTTCTTGTCGGTGGTGTTGTTGGCTCAGATTTCTAATTTCTGATTTCTAACTTCTGGCTACTGCCGTCTGAATCTGATCACAGACTTCCAGCCCATGATCTATTGTATGCTTCTGGCGACTCGGCCGGTCAGGGAGCCGGGGAGCTCTTTCGTAGGCTCTATATCAGCTGTGTAGTGATGGTTGTAAATTCAGGCTTTCAACGTGGCATGAACGGGGGCCACTCCAGCTCGGAAGCAGACGTGAAATGCACAACAGCCTGATGTCTGGGCCTAAGGTGGGATGCATTCTGTTGCCGGGTTCCACCTCTGGTGAGTGATATGGATGTTCAATCGTGGGGTTCAAGCGGGCAGCCTGACGCCGCGTCCTTACAGATTTAGATGACATCTCTTTGTTGAACAAAAGAAGCAAGGAGTATTTTCTCGGTCTCCCTCGTATACACTCGACTCTGGCGCGAGTTTCTTCTGATTACTGACCGGCTACAATAATAAGGAAGATGTGGGAACAGCATACCTCAGCGTTCGTGTATCGAACATGAGGCGGGAATATGCGTCACTGAGCGTCTGAGAATTACCGTAATAAGCAAAATGATCTACAACTGCATTGCGCCAGGTTGAACCGGTGATTGCTGAATTCTAATATTCCTCTTGTCCGGCAACTCCTTGACCGTTGTATGGATCGAGCTCAAATAAGTACGTCCGAACAGGCCTTTTTGCGCTTTCATACCTACGTCTTAAAATATATGTCACGTGTATAGTGACTAAGCACATATGGTGCAATGATTGCGTGATTGGCGCACAGACCAAGTCACGTTACTCACTCCCGGCTAAAGAGCCAGTATCATACTTATAAGAATAAGTCCTACTCTTATATAATAGATTACCACAGTACGTGTATATAAGGAGGGCCAAAGGGCCTACAATAAATCATCGAATATTCCATTCCCTCCACTGCGCATTAATCAACCACTTCACATCTTACCGCTTAAAACTACGTTGCTCAGCCTGGGTCATGTACAAACTCTGTTTTTAACGTTACGTAAGTGACTTCGCGGATCGGCCCTGGTTTCTTTCGTCCATCTTCGGCTCCGCACTTTTGCAGGGGTTACACGTCCAGCCTGCGGTTCCAATTCCCTTCCCATCCCTCACTAGCCCATCTCGTTCATTACCAATGATGGTGATGTCAACATCGCCGGGCTGTGCGCCTGTCGGTGCGACTCCGGCGATCAACCTCAGGACGGTGGTGGTTGTAAGGTTTGAATCGGATGGGCTTGTGTTGGGCTTTTGGGAGATGGGATCCATAGTGAGTGACTTGAACTGTGTTTCCTGGAGGTCCAGCGAGATGCGTGTTGACGCTTGCCGCTTGTTCCAGAGGGAATGGAGGTGAATATTGCGCTTTGGGCGCGAACTACCACCCTGCCCCGCATAAACGAGGCGCGGTGCGTACGCGCCTCTTAACCCTATTTCTCCCATCTCACCCTTGTTTCTTTTCTCGCTTCCTCTGGTATAGCGCTGAGACCACGGCGCGTTGCTTGCGGAGGATATAAGCGCTTATGTAATATGAGAACGGGGGATCGCGCACTTCGTCGAGACCATCGAGGAGAACGGCCACATACCAGTCAAACTCCTTCCCAACGTCCCTGCACCAATTCGGGACCTGAGCTCAGAGCTTTGTCCTGCTGCTCATTGGGGATATGTTGAGTTAACTTTGGACCCTGTGCGATAGAGTGGTCTGCCGGTCTCGGCGTGCCGCGTGCCATAGCCCTGCCTCTCGACGGCGGCGGACACTAGGGCGCGCGAGGTGTGCTCATTGGGTGGTCCAGGTCGGTATGGTGCGACGTCTTCCACAACCGGTAAAAACACACGTCTGGTTGCAACTTTCTCCAATGAAAACTACCCAATACGACTCTATACTAACAGCTTACCCTTTGTCGACGCAGTCGTGTCTTCCACGAGCGTACTGATGGCACGGCCACTATCAAGCCTGCCAAGGTTCTCTGGTTTCCAGTAGCGCCGGACGCGACGCTTTGGTGGACGGACGTTTCTATCACCGGACGTAATCAGCCGTCTTTCTCAACAGAAAATAGGAGGAGGACAAGAAGGGGATAATGACCGGTACCGGCGGGAACACCGGAGGATACTCTGAATCTGGTAATTGCACAGTTCCTGCAGTTTCGAGGGGCAATATGTCGCCTGGAATGGGCTCTGATAAGAGTGACAGTCAGGAACAGGTGTAGCACCTCAGCCTTTGTTCAGGACCTAAGGTGCCGAGCTACTCGTTGGAAGAGCATCAGCGTGAGTTCGGATCGGTCTGTACTCTGGGAGTGATCAGCATTCCTGGATCCTACCTGTGTGTCTTAAGGTCGATTACGCAGCGAGGTTATTCACATGTGTGTCTATTGTGGCTTGCACAGTAATTATCTCCGTTTGGAAACTATCTGAGTCTGTACTAATCGATAGTTAGCCACACATAACGAAGGTGGTACGACGAGCGTTGTGTCTTGTTTGGAGATGAGTGGCGTTCGGCTACCGAGTCTCATTTCCAGTTATTGATATGCATACCTAATCATGGGCCTCGAGTCAGCATCTCGACGATCGGGACCCTACAGAACACCTCGCCATCGGACTGAATAATTGAGAGGCCTTTGGTTTCTGCTATATATAACCTTGACTCTACCGCGAATCCTTCCTGAAGAATATCTACCTGGACCTAACCATTCGTAACTTGGACACCGCGTGGACTACGGCGCTATCCACCATGTTATCAAGCCCAGTCTGGTGTAGTGCCTATTGATCCCAGCGAACTTCCCATCTTCCTTCCCAGCAACGTGGAAGGTACATACGTCCAAGTTGCAATCGCTACCATTCTCTGTTATGATACTAGTTGAGTCCACAGCAGATACAATTGCTGGAAACCCCTCTAATTTGTTTCTTCAGTCGCCACATTTGATAAAGAGGTATGCAAATCTCCGATATCCGTTTGCTTCATCTCCAACCACATCTTCTTTGATGATTCAGGTTAAATACTTTTGGGTGAATACGTTATTTCCGGTACTGCTTTGCCCAACCACTAACCATGTTGCAACCCGGGTTCGCAAAGAGTTCTCCTCGCAAGACCGCCAGCATGGTCTACTTTCTCGTGAGTGAACACTACGTCTGTCGCTTTAAAAAGACACAGACTACTGACCGAGCACGAACCTTGCACAGAATCGGCACATAGGAATCGTTTCTGTATTGGCGTATGTAGCGGGTGAGCTCTCAACTTGAACTCAGCTTTGCATGGCGACTCTAATAATTGAAGTGGGCTTAGCTTATTCGTATCACACAAACATACTGTAAGGTTGCAAGTACACCACAGAATCAACTTGTACCGACGTCTCACAGTTCTGCGACTTTATAGATGTAAGGAGAAGATTTCCTCATCGCAGCCCGGGTTAACGAGAATACAGGTACTTTCTCCATCTGGGCAGCGAATTTCGGAGGTGAGCACCTGTTCCTATTTTTTTCAATGAGAACAAGGCTAACGGCGATGCTGAACTCAGACTGGTTGACTATCGTCCTGATAGACTGTAAGGATGCTCTTTCTATTTTTTTTTCATATTTTCCCGATGCTCCTGTCACAGATATTCTCTTAATGAGGGCCCTCGCATTATGGTCTGGAGGTATTTGGTTTTACCTTAAAATTGCTTCAGAAACCCTGTGGCCTCATCCGAACTTTTGACAGATAAGAAATTGGCCGTGTGCCTCAAGGCTTTGTTTACTGTAGAATCTGCCCTCATGCTTGGATTTGCGATCAGTATGATCAAGGAGGTGAAAGGTAAGTGAAGAGTCTACAATTCTAGTCTAGGAGTTCATCTTCAGCAAAATAGTATCTGTGAAAGGTGCAGAAGGGTATGCATTTTGCAGCTATGACGGCATTGATCCTCTTTTATTCGAGATTCTTTACTGGTTCGTACACAACGCCACATAGTGATTCCATGCTTACATCATGACAGGACGGCTCCGCTTGCATTTGAGCTTGTCCTGCTTGTTCTGGCTCTCTACAAAGCTGCTTCTCTTTGGAGGGAATCGGCTGGATTTAAGGGTGTCAGCCTTGTCAAAGTCCTTGTCTTCGATCAAGCGTTCTATTTTGCCATGTAATTATCTCACGTTTCTTTCGTTCCGGCTGATTTAATATTATTTTCTAGAGTAATGATATGCGGTGTGGCTCACATCACATTTTTCTGGGTGGATCAAGATGGCATCTCCAATACAGCGTTTAATATCGTGCAAAATGTTCTAACATCCACTACCTTACCTTGCATAGTAGGTTGCCGATTGTTGGTACACCTGAATGAGGCCGCGGAAATGGGTGTCAATGGAGGCACGAGCTACAGGGGTCGGAGTGTAAGCGACATACAATTTGCATAGCTCCTGGTGTGGGTTTTCAGACGTGTTTCATAATTCCCTGTGGCCCCGACATGCACTGCGTGCAGAGGGTAAATCACAGTCTAACTGTAGTGGCCCTCCCGACTGCTTTTATCTATGTATTTATAGTGTGGTATACATATTCCGCTTCCGTTTTTCCCTGAGCCTCTCTCGCTTTCCTCCTGTTTGGCGGCTCCTCTGGCAGTGACTGTCCGTAGAACTCGGCCTTATGCGTTTAAACAGCCATTCTCGCATTTTTAATATATCCGCATTCTCTTACAGCCGTTTGCGTATATAATGAGACCGGTCAAAATTAAAATGGGCATATCTGTTTTTGTGGACTTAGTGGAACTGTCGCGCTGTGACTGCCAAACTGTCAGTGACTTGCTTGACATGTCTCCGTCCACCCCGGGGTGTGCTGCGCACACTCTGTACATCCACTGAATCCTTTCCCATTTACTTGCACTTGCACTGAGGCTATGTGTAGATACTCCTGGAGAATAAAATCTGAGATTATGCAAACTAAGATGAACTTTTAGATGGCGACAGCAGCAACACAAGGCTATTACCAGAACACCGTATGTAGATACTGCTGACAATGACACTGCCAATACAAGTCTGAGGATTTATTGATCTGGAATGAAACACAAGAAATGCCCTTGTACGGGATACAGGAGTGAGGGATATAATAGGTACAGAAGGAGAGCACACATAGATGTACAGAGCGCGCGCGACACGCCCAGAAGGAGACGCTACCCCAACAGCCTGGCGGTCACAACGCGACAACATCATTTCCACTAAGTCCAAAAAGCCATGTATACCCATTTTAATTTCAACCAGTCTCATTATATATGCAAACGGCTGTAATTTATGAGCAATGACTCCGTGCGAGATCGAGTATACGCCCAGGTGCAGTGGGAGGACAGAGGCAGGAATGGCGATAAGTACCTAGCTCGGAGTTGTTCGAACTTTTGAACTCCGTTCAAATCCGACATCAAATCCGATTATGACGTAATCCATGGCTCTGCACATCTGGCCACGTGTCATGGGATTTTTTTTTTTTTTTTGATTCTCAATTTGTATACCGCAATAGTAAGTAATACAAGACGCGGTCATCCAGTCGCAACT